>JAGFMF010011568.1:151238-193155 GCA_019455555.1 Galemys pyrenaicus
ACAAGGGACTGAGGTGATGGTGCACAGGTGAAATGGTGGTGGGTACCCCCTGGGGACTACAAATGATGTCAAATATAACTAATAATAATAATAAAAAAAAGATGTGGTATTTCAACATTATGATTTCAGGCAAAGAAAACCTCACTGGTTCATTCAAAATAAGTTTATAGTCAGAGAATAGCTCATAGAATAAATTTAAACTGCACACCATGATGGAAACCCTCCAAATGTTTTCTTTTGTGTACATGCGATAAGCAAAGGGGATAAGGCAGCAGTTTGAACTAGCTGTTCAAATAGTTTATCTTGAAATGTTTTGAGACAGGGCCTCCCTGGTGGCACAGGGGTTAAAGTCTCAGAGCTATTATGCTATCACCAGCCACTGCAGAGTGAGTTCCATCCCTGGCCAGGGAAGTAACCACAGCAGACTTTTCCTGTCTCACCTGCTTCTCCCCTCAGCAATGTATTTCAGAAAATCTGCCTGTCCTGCTCCCCACTTTATCTTTGCTAAACCCTCTCACATCCCCCACCCCACCCTCTGCACTTCTGGCCTACACCCAGTTTTGTATGTGTAAATAAATAAGAATAAATCTTTAATTAAAAAAAATGTTTTGAGATTCTCTGATGGTTAGTTAGCTTTTATTTTGCCCTAATGGTATATTTTCATGCTGTGCTTTTTGTGTAGATTTGAATATAAGACAACTATGAACTTCTAAATGGCTGAAAATTTATAAAGAGAATAATGCAGTAAGAAATCACCCTCTAAACTATGTTTTTCACACCCCTTTTTATCATCCACCATGTACTATGTCTTTTATTACATTACATTCCAAGTATAAACTGTATTTAAACTATTAATTACAGGAAGCTGATTTATGGTCAATTCATGTATTTTTCTAAGAATAATTGTTTGGGTATTTCAGGTTTAGGGGTCCATCCTCATAAAAGCATAACAGTTTTCCCATTAAATTTTATGGATTTTCTTTTCATCTAATGGCTCTTGGTGGAAGCATTTCACAAATGAATTAAGTCATTAAGCAAAGGAAGATTCGAATTGGTGGACTAAATGAAGAAAGTTACAATCTCAATCTTGAAAAAAATTGCAAACTTTTAGGGAAGATGAAGGTATTTGTATATAAGAGAATGTAGCAGGTAAAGAAATGTGACTGATTTAAAAAAAAAAACAAAACAAACAATCATTTGTGAGATTGCATACCCAAACTGTTATTTTTTTTTTTTTAAAGTTCATCTGCAGGGCCTCCCTGGTGGCCTAGGGGTTAAGCCTCAATGCTATCACCTCTATGGCCTGAGTTTGATTCCCCACCAGAAAGCATAACCCACATTGGTGCAGCAGACCTCTCCTGTCTCACTTACTGCTCCCCTCAGTAGTGTACTTCAGTTGTTCCACCTGTTCTGCTCCCCACTTTATCTTTGGCGAATCTTCTCACTTCCCCCCACCACTACCTCTGGCCTACACCCAGTTCTTCTATGCAAAAAAAAATAAAAAATAAAAAAGTTCACCTGGAAATATATACTTTATTTGATTTAAAAAGTTGTGTGATGATAAAATAATGGGAATGGTGTCACGAGGAAGCACTGGGATATAAAGTGCACTGAGCATAGGTAAGTAGGTTCTGAAAAAAGGCAGCAATTCATAAGGAACTCTTTCCATGATCTATTTACAGGAAAATATACATCCCTCTCAACATTTTCTACATAAGACAGTAACAAGATTAAGAATAACTGACACAGGGCCCCCCTGATAGCACAGGATTAAAGTGTTAGTGATCTCAAGCTATTACCACCCTCTGGGAGGTTTAGCCATGGAGCTGACCCACATGGCACAGCAAATTTCTCCTATCTTGCCTGCTGCTCCCTTCAGTAATGAATTTCAATAGCTTCAACTATTCTGCTCCTCATTCTGTCTCTAGTGAATCCTCTCACCCTCCAAAGCTCTGGCCTATACCCCAGTTCTTGTATGCATAAATAAATGTCTTTTTAAAAAAATAACGCAGGGGACATCCCTGGTGGCGCAGCACTATGAAGCAAATCGCAGCCACTGCAGCACAAGTTCGATCCCTGCTGCCTGCCAGGGAGGTGACCTACATGGAGTGACAGACCTCTCCTGTCTCGTCTGCTGCTCCCCGCAGCAGTGTGTTTCAGTCGATCTGCCTGTTCTGTTCCCCATTCTGTTTCTGGTGAATCTTCTCATCCCCTGCACCTCTGGCCCATACCCCAGCTCTTGTATGCATAAATAAATACATTTTAAAAAAAAATAAGTGACACAAAGGCAGTCAGTTACTTAGACCTAACAGTGTGGACTCTTGTAATTTAAAACAATCAAACAATAAATGTTGTGACTGAATAATGAGTCCAGTAGATTCACCCTAGAAGATAGTCGCTTCCTTGCTTATAATTATGTGGGAGGCTGGTGGCTCAGCAGGTTAAGTGCCACGCTGTGAAGCATCCACTGCACAGCAGTGTGAGTTCAATCCCCCTGTCAGGGAGGGGACCCACAAGGCGCTGCCGATCTCTCCTGCCTGGCCCACTGTTCCCCTTAGCAGTGTATTTCAGTTCATCTGCTGGTTCTGCTCCCTGCTCTGCCTCTGGTGAATCCTCTCACCTCCCGCGACTCTGGCTTGTACCCCACCTGGTGTATGCATAAAAATAAAATAAAAATCTTTAAAAAAATATTATGTGGGAGGGAGTGAAATAGTAAGGGGCGTCTAATACCTTCTCCTTGGTATAAATGAGCATTTGAAAAGGAAATGAATGGGAATTATAGGACATTCCAAAAAAGTTTAGATTCTCACCTCTGTGTTTGAGAGGAGTCTAGAATCAACAATAAGCACTGATACAAGTAAATGACAACCTTATATGGAACAGGTTGAGTTTCAAACAACAAAAGGAACCGATTCACTCAAAGCAAGTTTGTAGTCAGAGAACAGTTTATATAACAAATTTAAAACTGCACACCATGAAGGAAACCCCCAAAATGTTACCTGAAGATAACACTAAACCAAGACAAAAAGAGATTTAGGAAATCGCTCTACCAAATGCTTCTGGCCAGTCTGTTCAGCAGGCCCTATGATGAGTCATCCATATTATCTCTGTCATATATAGACATATTCAGACATACTCACTATTTGTATATTTCAGTGTATTTATTCCATAACATGAGTTAATTTACACTCAACGAACTTTTTTTTTGTCCCAAATAAAAAAAAATCTATGGGTTTTGTTAAGGGGAAGTGCTAGAACTAAATGGACATTTTCTGTGTATGTTGTGTTTCTGAACTCAATCAGTGTTGTTGTATTACATCCTGGTTTGCTGATAAGCAGATATAATATCCGTCCTCTTATAGAGTAAACAGAACCACTGTGTAAATGAGCATTCTTACACTAACCTATTACACAAAAAATTACACATGATTGGTGTTTAATTTTTTTCTTATAGACAGAGATGTAAAATATATACAAAATTTTAAAAAGACACACTACAATTCACACAATTTAAGTAAGCAGTTAAACAGCTATAGTAACTTTTGTTTTACTGAACCAAAATCTGCTTTTAAAAATATTTTTTTTAAAGCAAGCTAATTTCCCTTCTACATGACAGAACTTCACAAATATAAGTGTCCTAAGAATTTCTACTCCAGGATACACATTGCCAAATTATCCTGTGTAAATTTAGGAGAGTGATAGCATGATACAATGGAAAGAGCTTATACACTTATATTGAACAAAGTTATATACTCAAAATGCTGATTTTATCTGTGTATGAATATGTGCACATATTCATACATATGCACACATACCTGGTCAATTTACTAGCTCTATTAAGGTAGTTTAATTAATAAACTGGAAATAATTCCTATATTCATGCCATTTTTATAGTATAAAAATGAAATACATGTAACAAAGCACTTCTACAGTAGCTGGCACACTCTTCTCATTATAGTATGATCTTAGAACCATCTTTAATTTGGTCATCCTCCTCCAAATATTGTTTTTTAAAAATTTATTTATTTATGCATACAAGAGCTGGGTATAAGCCAGAATCTCGTGAGGTGAGATGATTCACCAGAGACAGAGTGGGGAGCAGAACAAGGCAGATAAACAGAAGCACACTGCTGAGGGGAGCAGCAGGTGAAGCAGGAGAGGTCTGCTGCACCATGTGGGTCCCCTCCTTAGCTGGGGATCAAACTCACTGTTGTGCCATGGATGCTTCACAGTGCAGCACTCAACGCACTGTGCTACCGGGAAGGCCCCTCCAAATACATTTTTAAGTAGAGTATAATGACATACTCCTTTTCTTACTCCAGATATTCTATATTATCATATTCTAAGACTGTAGTATTTTGGGGGCTAAATTATACTTAACACTGTTGGATTATCTTATGCTTATCACTATCAATTAGAAAAAAGAAATCCTTAGTTCTTTCTTTCAAATGAAAAGCAGCTATGAAAGCTGTTCCCTCGATGTTGTAAACTTAAGCCTAATGGAATATTTTTATTGCTACTAAATGTTATATTACTACACTCCTAAAAAAAAAAACTTAAAAAAATAAATATTATCATCACTCTTGAATTGATCACATCAAGGGAACTAAGACTTTGTCAGTCCCTGCTATTGCTGGTTATTCTGTGAGTACCCCTGTTGATGAATTCCTTGCCCTTTTCTAACCTGCTCCCTGCCCCAAGATGTGACCTGAAAGCACAAGCTCATCTACCTTTGACCTTTTATTGGATTGACAAGTGCAGTATAGGAGATTAGAGATTAAGAAAAGGGTCAGTGTATTTGCTGCTCTCTGTCTACTTTGACAGCATCTGCACTGCTTTACCTTGGCCTCATTTGTCAGATGCCTCCTTTCCCAGGGTGACAGCACTTACTGGGCTCCAGCGTAGACTCCTCCCTACTCCCCCAGGTCTTGTATTGGGAACAGGTCTTCCTGTTATTGTCCCAGCATCCTCTCTTGGTTCCTTATTTCTGCAACCTGTCCCTACATCAAAATCTCTTCAATTCCCCCCATTTGAATGAGTCATAAATTTCCTGTCTGAAGCATATCTTCCTTATATTACTTTCTCTCACATTATTTAATTTCCCCCACACCCCTGTGAGAGCTACCACTCTAGCGGTCACAAAACAGAATCATAGTTACTAAGTTACTGTAACTTAGATTCAAATCTAGATATGAATAACTCCCAAGTTCTTGCTTCTTATACTTTACATACTTAACTTCTGGATGGTTTGTCAGAACTTAGCATCATCATCAATGTAAAGATGAACCTGATTGTCGAAACCATATCCTCCTACCCATGACCCCCTCACACAAATACACCTTACTGTCACATTATCATGATTTCATTCTGCCACTGTCTTCACTAAAGTATCTTAATTCTTCCAGGAAGTTTCTGTCCATAGCAATCAAAGTTAAAAATAACTGTAATGCTCCTTTCAGGAACTTCCTGGAAATCCATTTTTAATGAACAGAAGACAAACTGGCTTTTTAAAAGATAGAGAGCAAAGAGTTGTTCGAGACTATGACTCTTCCATAGTCTAAACCTAAAAGCTGACATTGTGCTGTACCCCACCAGTAAGAGTTCTGTCGTGAATTTTCAGTTCAGTTCTTTATTCAATCTCCCTTACTGAGGTAAGCAATAAAGTCATATTTACCTTACAAATAATTTACATTTGTAACATTTCCAAAGATCTAGCATTAGGCACACTAAATATTTACAGATGTTCATAAAGATAGGAAGAGGAGTAGCTGAGACTCAAACCCAGGAAATCCGACCCTGGAAACTTTTGGCAAATGACAGTTTTGGTTCCATTAGCTGTAATTTTGAATGAAAATGTGACAAATTACCCAGCACAAATGCTGCCACTTGGTCACTAATGTTTAATGCAATCAGTGATGATTTGAGTAACAGAGCATTGTTATCTTTTTCATCAAAAATGCTACTGAATAAATTGGTATTTTATTACATATTCCTGAGCTTAACTTTTTGAGGCTTTTGTCGCATATGTTTACAAATATGTCAGAGAGGTGATTATCAAAAATAATTGAATTTCTTTATAGCATCATCTTGTTATTAAATATTAATAAATATTAATTATTAAATTGTGTTTTATCATCACAGAAAAGTAAAAAAAATGTTTTAACATTATTATTCAAAGTACCTATTTGATTTTTTACTGTTCAGCATATTACATTATCTAAATAGAACACGGTAGAATTTTACTTTTTTCAGTAAAATTAAAAAGATATTTTTAAAAATTACACAGTAAAAGTAGAGACTTTAATAATAACTAACTATGGTGTAATTCTTTAGGTAAAGGGTATATCTCAGAGATCTAAAGTGAGAATGAAAAATTTTTAATTACCTATTTGGGAGCAATTATGAAAATACAAAACGAATCAAGAAAGTTTGTATAAAATTCTGGAAGTGGATCCTCTTTCTCTTGTTTTTCATGCTAACCTGTATTTTCAAAACTTTTGTGCAAATTTGATGCAAATAGATGTTAATCTTTCATTTCTCCTGAGGCTGACTGTCCCAATTAATTCTCCCCTGTATCTCTGTGAATCAACTTATTGATTCCCACAGCAGGCTGACCTTCACTGCTGCTATGCTATTCCCCATCTGTGCACGTGCTTGTGAGGCTGAGTTGTATGCTTTTCTAGACTCAGCACTGTTTGATCTCAAAACCTGTCATTGTAACAATACAATGTTCACATTACACAAGAACTTCATGTTACACAATTTGGCAACTGCATATTACTCAAGATGGCAAGTTTTAAATGAACAATACTGTTGCTATGAAAATAAAATTGAATACTTCAGAAAGCAATTTTTAAAAAATGAGATGAAATAAAACAATTATGAAGAATTAGGGGAAAACTTTAAAGTTCTAGGAAAGAATTTGCTCTTAGATTATAAATTCTTTCTCAATTAAAGTAACAGATACTAGAAAATGTAGGAAATGAATTATCAGTTTTGTGAGAAAGATCACCTGAAATTTCAATCACCAGATGAATACTCCTTACTATAAAAAATTGGTAAATGAACACACACACACATTTAAAGGAAAATTAAAAGAACCATGTATCTTTTTCATGACAATCTAATGTGATTTGTATTTTTTGACTAGCTAATTGTAGTAATTAATGTTATATGTCAATTTCACTGAACCCTGGAGTCCCTAGAAATTAGGTAAAACTTTATTCTAGCTATGCATGTGAGGATGTTTTAGAAGAGACTAACATTTGTTGTGTTTTTAAGATTTTATTTATTTATGCACACAAGAACTGGGGTACAGGCCAGAGGTGTGGGGGGATAAGAGGACTCACCAGAGACAGAGTAGAGAACAGAACAGGCAGATTGGTTGAAACATACTGCTGAGGGGATCAGCGGGTGAGAAAGGAGAGGTCTGCTGTGCCATGTGGGTCACCTCCCTGGCCAGGGATGGGAATGGGAATAGAACAACTGCTACAGTGGCTGCGGATGCTGTATAGTATGGTACTTAACTCCTTGTACCACCAGGGAGGCCCAGAGACTAACATTTGAATTAGTTAAGTGAAGCAGTGGCTTTCCCTAATGTGGCGATAGTTGAATCTGACCAGAACAAAAAGGATGACCCTTCCATGAGTGAGGGAAATCCTCCTGCCTGAATATTTGACCTGTGATATTGTGCTTTTCCTTCTAGACATTCAAACTGAAATAGCAGCTCTTTCTGTGACTAAGTCAGTCAAAAAAGAATTTAGTTCTGTGACTAAATTCCAGTTTAAACCGGAACAGATATTATGAACTCTTCTGATTCTCAGGCCTTTTGACTTGGACTGGAACTACACCATCCAGGTTATTGACTGTAAACCGGGGTCTTTAACTTGCATGTTTAGGGCATGGAAAAGCAGACAGAAAACACAAAGAAGACTGGGTATCAGATGACAAGAGAAAATTCAGAAAAATGTGGTATTATTCAACCTTCCTAAAGAGAATTTTTAGGAGTAGCTTGTTCTATTAAAGCTAAGAAAAAAAAAAAATCAAGGAGGAACAGATAAGACAATTCCCAGTGAATACAGCAATACAGTTACAAAAAAGAATCTCCATAAAAAGAGAAGGCTGCAGGCCTCCCTGGTGGTGCAATGGGTTAAGCATAACACTATGAAGCAAACATCAGCCACTGCAGCTGAAGTTGGATCCTGGCCATGGTCAGGAAGGTGACCCACATGGCACAACAGACCTCTCCTTTCTCATCCGCTGCTCCCCTCAGCAGTGTGTTTCAATCAATCTGCCTGTTCTGTTCCCCTCTCTGTCTCTGGTGAATCCTTTCACCCCCCACACCTCTAGCCTGTACCCCAGCACTTGTATGCATGCATGCCTGCATGCATAAATAAATAAATCTTAAAAAAAAAAAAGGTGGGGCATGTTCCTTGCCCCACCCCCCTAATGAAGGTTGGAGTTGAAGAATGGGAAGAAGCTAAAGAAGACTTGGGGAAAACACAAGAGAAGACACTCGGAGCAAGGAGACGTGAAGAAGAGCCTGCTTGCTTCTCACCTTTAGAGTTGTACCAAGGACTTGGAGACCTTGGAGGAAACTTGTGGGGTAGAGACACATGGTAAGACTGACAATGGCAGTTGGTACCTTGATTTGTGCTTTAACTTTTCTCCTTTCATCCCATACTTGCCTGGTTGCTTCAGCCCTTTTCCTATGGTTCCTGCCAGAAAATACCTTAGACTTGTGGCAAATTTTCAGGCCTCACCTCAGCAGCCCTACTTTGGGCCAACCCTTTTTAGCTGGTCATTTATCTATGAAGGGATGGGTAGCTTTGTGTGCTTTTTTTTGGAAAACTATTATTCCTTCTTCTCTTTCAACACATATAATCCTATTAAAGTCACTGCACACTAGGGACCTCCCTGGTGGTGCAGTTGTTAAAGTCTCAGCCCTATTGTGCTTTCACCACCCACTGCAGCATGAGCTTGACCCCAGTCAGGGAGCTAACCCACATGGCACAGCAGACTTGCCTGTCTTGCCCATTGTCCCCCTCTGCTAGTTTACTTTAGTAGCTATGCCTGTTCTGTTCCCCACTCTGTCTCTGGTGAATTCTCTCACTCCCACCCCTACTCCCTGCACCTCTGTCCTATGCCCCAGTTCTTCCAAGCAAAAATTTATAAAACATTTTTTTTAAAAAGATCAGGAATCAGGGCCTCTCTGGTGGTGCAGTGGGTTAAGCAATGCACTATGAAGCAAACCGCAGCCACTGTAGCATGAATTCGATCCCTGCCTCCGGCCAGGGAGAGGACCCACATGGTGTGGCAGACCTCTCCTGCCCTGCCTGCTGCTCCCCTCAGCAGTGTGTTTCAGTCAATCTGCCTGTTCTGCTCCCCACTCAGTCTCTGGTGAATCCTCTCACCCCCCCACACCTCTGGCCTGTACCCCAGCTCCTGTATGCATAAATAAATAAATCTTTAAAAAAAAAAAGATCAGGAATCATACAGGAATGCCTACACTCACCACTGTTCTTTAACATACCATAAAAGTATTGGTCAGAACAATTAGGAAAGAAAAATAAATAAAGGCATCCAGATTGGAAAAGTAGTAGTAAAACTGTCATTACATGCTAATAACATGCCATTGTATATAGAAAATTTTAACCCTAGAAATAAAAATACTGAAGCTACAAAATCAATATACATAAATCCATTGTGTTTCTATATGCAAATGAACTAGCAAAGTGAGACAGAGTGGGGGAGGGAGATTAAGAATATAAATCTTTTATATGCAACCACAAAAAGCAACCACAAAAAGCCTTCATATAGCTAAGCTAATGCTGAGAAAAAAGAATGGAAATAGACTACTCAATGATTCCCAGCTATACTACAAAACTACAGTAATCAAAGCAGTATGATAGTAGAATAATAATTGACACAAAGATCAGTGGAATTGACATCCTAGAAATAAAACCACCTATGTATGGAAAATAAAACTATGAGAAAAGAGATAAGACGATAGAATGGAAAAGGGGAAAATCTCTTAATAAATGGTTCTGGGAAAACTAGTGCAACATCTGAACACTAAGAGTCCTGGAAAGAAAACTGAGAAAGGAAAATATAAAAATTTCTTACACTGAAGCAATTCCTAATACTGAAGGACATAGTTTTTAGATTTAAATCACCCATTGCATGTGCAACTGTTATAGGATGTGTTTCCAGGGCCATGGGAATAGGAGCCTTTTTCCCACCTCTACTTTCATGCCACCAACATCTCAGGTCACTTTGGACTATAATTCCCAGTGTGCTGTGAACTGTACTCCCAGAATTGCGGACTGCTGGGAAAGAGGAAGGAGGGACGAGGATATATTGGCATGGAATGGAGAGGAAGAAGTCATGTGAAGTAGCTTCTGATCCTTGTTCCTGTGCTGGTGGCTTTCACAATTTGGCAAAGGGGCTCTTCAGAGAGCATCTGTCATCTTGACCTCATTGCAGATTCTCCATCTTGGGTGGTACATTGTGAATTTTGGGTCTCCCTTCTCTACCAAACTCCTGAGCCCTGCTTGACCTATTGCTTATTTTCTCTGGTAGGAGGAGGTGCCTCAAACTCATTCTGGCAGCTCAACTTTGGGCCCTGCCTGATTGACTGGGTATTTGCCCACAAGGCGATAGGTGATTTCAGAGTTTGATGGAGAGTTATTATTTAAAATCCTTTCTTTTCTCTGTATGCCCTTTAAACTCCTCACTAATTAAAAATCGTTGAGCACACTAAGAGTCTGCTCTCTTTACCTTTATGCTCAAGCATAAAATGGACTTTAGGTCCATTTTTAGAATGGACAACATGTGTTTTTTTCCCCTTTAACAGTTTGAGGTTTCCAGGAACCCCTCAGTTTTGCTTGGTAACAGTTTTTTTGGTTCCTTGACTGGGAATAAGCCTCCCTGAAACATAATCAGACAACTGAAAAGAAAAGCAAATAAGGACCCCAACATTTTTAAGAGAAAATAAATCAGGCCACATGTCAAAACTAGACCCTAAGTGGAATACAGAAGAATCTTGAATAGCACTGAGAAGGCTTGGAATCTGAGTAATAACATCCCCTGTAGGGAAGAATGAAGGGAATCCCTAGACAATGAAGGGAAATCCCTGTGTAATGGCTGTGTGTAGGAGAATGAGGATGTAGAATGAGTCAGGAATCTTGAGTGCTGGGAAAACCTGAGATAAACAGGATTGAAATACATTAAGAACATTTTACCAGGCCCCCCTGGTGGCACAAGAGATGAGCGTCTCACTGTGGTGCTCTGGCAGCAACCACAGTGCTAGTTCAATGCCCCGGCCAGGAAGGGGACACATATGGTGCAGCAGAACTCTCCTGCCTTGCCCGCTGCTCCCCTCAGCAGCGTATTTCAGTTGATCTGCCTGTTCTGCTCCCTGCTCTGTCTCTGGTGAATCCTCTTACCTCCTGTGACTTTGGCCTGTACCCCAGCTCTTGTATGCATAAATAAATAACATCTTAAAAAAAAACAAAACAAAACTCTTTACCAACAAGAAGGTGGCAATGAACCTGGTCCTGACTTAGCCCAGATGTCGGGGCCTTGGAAGACTACTGTTTGTACTACTCAAGGGGAAAATATATGAGGGTTCTAAGCTGATAAAATACATGCTCAAGATACCCAATAGAAGTTATCTCCACCCACTATACACAATTTTCTCACAATACTTATTTGTTTAGAAAGCTTTCTTGCTGTGTCTGCCAGTTTCACTGAGAACTTCTGAAAATGGAATACTTTCTTTATAGCTATTACCTAGGTTCTTCAAAAGAATAGTTTCATTAATTGCAAGCTACATTGCATATTACTATTATGTGACATAAATTTTTTAAGCAATTTGTTGTTTTCTTTGGTAAGGAAGATAGGCTTTGGAAGCACCTGTGTGCTGTGATGCAACTGGCACCAGAATGCCTTTGAGGGTAGAAACTACATTTACGGAAATGCCTTGATTACCCACAGGGTAAAAGGCAGAACCCTGTGAAGTGTTACCATCAGCAAAGCCAAAGACACAAACAGACTGGTTAAATTGCTCTTGGGAGAATTGCAGAGGAATTCCTTTAGTTTCTGAGAGGAAGAGTTGGAAGGAGAAGCAGAAGAGAGGACTTAGGAATTGGAATTGATGGTATGTGCTGTATGATAGCAGGTAAAATGACCAGTGGAAAACATAACAGGGTGATGAAACATTTTCTATGAAGGGGATCATTGGAGTCTCAGTGGTAACTGTCTGTAATCTTATTACAAAACACACTCTTCTGGTTCATTCTATGCCAAATCTAAAATGTACCACACTCACAAGTGGGCGTGCCTATTGGCTTAAAGAGGTGATTTTTATGACTCATTAAACTCAGTGTTAAAGAGAGCAAATGCTAAAGTATGAACCCAGAAACAATATTTGACCTTAAGAATGTTTGTTCTCCAGGAATGAGAAGGCTTAGGACTTCTACATTCTGCAAATGAAAACCAAGCCTGAACCTGTTTAGATTTTAAGAGTATGTAGATTATCTAGCAGTACCTCACTAAATATGACCTAATGGGGTTTTTCTTTCTTTAATAGCTGATTTCTTCTTTTATTATTTTACCTTAAATCATGTTCACTGCTAGCCGCTGCTCAGTTTTCATTTTACTTTCAGAAAACCCATGTGAAACTAATTATATTTAATGAATACTGTTTTTTGATGAGTTTCCCAAGCTTCTGAAATGAGGACAGTTTCTTAATAAAGCATTTGAAAAATCTAATTCTGTTGCGCACAATCATTATTGTTTTCCCTTCTTTGTGATACTTAGTATCACTTTAAAAACTCTTGTAACTGTTTTACACATATGTGCTAGATCTGTTCTGTTCATTCAATGCTGAATATGTGAATACACACACACACACACACATTTTTTTCTCCTTTCCTGTTACCTGTACATTATCTACTTTCTCTTCAGACCTAGGAATTTAATCTCTGGCAGCTAGCCCAGATAATACAAAAGTGAAGTTACAGCTTAACTGATATTCCATTTCCTTTTCCTACTTCTGTTTTTGAGTGTCATTTTTTCTAGACAAATCTTTTCAGCAGACTGTCACAGATTAATTTAAAAGGTGCTGCTGTGTTAGTTAAAAGATTTTTCATGGTTAACATTGCTTCCATGTGCTTCTGATCAAATTGGTCTCTATAATGAACTGCATTGAAATAAAAGACATCCATTAACATAAGCTGACTTAAAAAAAAATACGAGAGCACACAATTTTATTTTCTTTTATGTTCAGTATCAGGTGGGTTCCTTTAGTATATAGATACATCTCCCTGTATTCACCAAAATATGTTCATGATAATCGAGATAATCTGCTTTTCTGAACCAACTCACTATTTATTTAGAAGATCAATGTTTAATTTAGAAATTAAACATAACTGGGCCTCCCTGGTGGCGCAGTGAGTTAAGCAATGCACTATGAAGCAAACCGCAGCCACTGCAGCACGAATTCAATCCCTGCTGCCGGCCAGGGAGGGGACCCACATGGCGCAGCAGACTTCTCCTGCTGTGCCCGCTGCTCCCCTTAGAAGTGTACTTCCGTTGATCTGCCTGTTCTGCTCCCCGCTCTCTGTGGTGAATCCTCTCACCGCTCCCCCACACCTCTGGCCTGTACCCCAGCTCTTGTATGCATAAATAAATAAATCTTAAAAAAAAAGAAATTAAACATATCTAATGAATTATTCCTAGAGCATAATGAGAAATGTCAAATTGTAGTTTCTAACCTCCCTATTTCATGGTTTAGTTCATTATTAAAACAGAATACAAAAATCTTATTAAATCATTGCCAGGTCATGTTAATAAATGTCATAGTTAACTAACAGAATCTGCACATAGTTGTATCAGTCAATGATAAAAGGTAAAGTAAACAATAATAAATTTACTTCTAGTTCTTACATTGTCTACAAATATACTAGCTACAGGGCAACACCAAAGGGAATTGGGATGACCTTGGGGTGAGTCCTCACCCCTGTGCTTAAAATGTCAACTCAGAACAAGACCCAAGAGCAGGCATACACAGAAAGGCTAATAAAAAAGGTATATTCACAACAGAAATAAAAAGAGGATGAGGAGAGAAAGAGAGATTAAATGGTCAATAGGTCCTACCTGTATCTGTGTGAGTTGGGATGCCAGGTGCAGCTGAAGGCAAGCGAAACCAGGTGCTCTCCAGGCCCACAAGTATTGTGTTTTATATCAAGTAGGGTTGCTTAACTCCACCCTCAGTTCCCAGCAATGCCCCCTTCAAGAAGTCAAGAGTTGGGGCAGATTCCTGGCATGATGGGAGTTGCAGTCCTCAGTACCTGAGATCTTTTTGGCTTGGAGATAGGGGTGGAGCCCTTTCAACAGCAGTAGGTGGAGTTCATTCAGGATTTATTGTTCCCCCTGTATTCCTGAAAGATTAAAAAAAAATGAAGAAGTTATTTCATTGCTGTCTCCTTTCTCCTTAGAGCAATAGTTTTACTGCCTTTGCACCCAACTTCTTGTTTCTAGACTGATGCACTTTTTTCAAGGCCCAGTATCCTACTGTACTGGGAGCCCATTCTTTCTTGTCTTCTAAAAAAATAGTTTCTCTACTGATTGTTTCCTCCTTCTCAAATATTTTCAGGTTTGATCCATTCTACCAGCATTTCAATGTATCTTTTCTATCTTAAAATCTTCGAACCCATAGCCACTTCCCATAGCCAGCCATGTCAGGGTTGTCATACTTTATACAAAGTTCTCAAAAAGTTCTGTTTTCACTCTCTGTTTTATCACATGTTAGCCCTCCACACCCTCCACCTGACTCTGATCACCATGATTCCCCCCAGAATACTCCCTCAAACCCTAGAGCCTTTGCTATTAAGATAAATCTAAGGACAAAAGAGAGAAAAACCAGATGGTATCACTTAAATGTGAAATGCAGAAAACTAAAGAATCAGATAATGCAAAAGGGAAAAACTAAACTTTGAAAGCTGGTTAGAGAACTGAGGCAACCAGAGAGGGAGGGGAGAGAAGGGACAAGAGCAAAGAGCAGAGGGAGCCCAAGGAACTATGTGTAGTGTAAAATATCAGTGGTGGGTGCGCTATGGCAACAGCATCTGAGGGGACAGATACCTCATTTCTAAAACACAAACAATGATGTATACAACCAATGTTACCTTGTTAAAAAATACTTTTTAAAAAAGAGATCAATGTATGCTCTGGTGTGTCATTACACCTGGTTTTTCATTTGTATTCAATACAGTTTACCACATTTCCTGTGCAAAACATGATACTTTGGCTTCCATCACCACCCACTCCTCTGGTTTTACACTTACTTCTCTGGTCATACCTTCTAAGCCTCCTTTTCTGGATCTTTGACTTTTTAAGCTATTTGTGGCAGCTTCTCAGAGCTTGGTCTATCATCCTCTCCTCATGTTACATTCTTTGCTTCTTGCTTTAATACATTCGCAGAGGCTTTATTTCATCTTTTCCCACATGATGCCAATGAACATAAGGAGGAAAGTCCTGGTGATTCCTACTTCTGGAGAAACTTTCTCTTCTTATTCAAGGAAATATTCACAGAAAATTTTCTACAGAGCAACTAGCACTTCACAATTCCCATATAGAAAATAAGATAAATACTTCTTCAACAAAACATGAACTCTTTGATGAATTTTGGTAGATTCATAGTTTTATTCCTCCTCAACTCAGGGTAATAAAATACTAAGTATCATTAGCTTTTGTAGCGGCAGGAACAGGCGGCACAGGAGCAAGGTTCAGGATGGTTCTTAGACAGGTCAGGGAAGGGAGTCTTGGAGCCCTCGGTGGCTTTTTGTAGGGTAAATTTTGATCAGGTATTTCCACCCTCCCACCACTGATGAAGGACACCTGTGGTGCTGCGAGCATTCCAGGGTGGGCATGCGCAAGTGGGCGCACCTGTGTTGGACACGGGCATAAATGGGCGGCGTCATAAGGACGCCAGAACTGTGAGGACGAACTGCGAACACCAACAGACAGAACTGCGAGGACCGACAGGACGAGCAGCAGCAGTAGAAAGCAGCCGAGAGGGTGAGATGCCCCGGGGGCTGGGCGTCCTGCCAGCCTCCCAGCCCCCCGGCACCCAGGCCTGCCATGTACCTGGCCACGTCTATTAAATAAAGTATGAAAGGCCACCGAGGGCTCCAAGACTCTCCTTCCTTGACCCGTCTGCCCAGAACCATCCCGAACCTTACTCCAGTGCCACCCCGTTTCCTGCTGCTACACTTTTTATGCTTTTATTGATCTCTACATCAGAGGTGGCATCAGGTACATGGCAGGCATGTGGTGCTGGGGGGCCGAGAGACTGGCAGGCCTCCCAGTCCCTGGTGCATCTCACCCTCTCGGCTTCTTTGCTGCTCTCACTGCTGCTCATTGGTGATCTCGCTGTTGGTCGGTCCTCTCGGTCCTGGCGTCCTCATGATGCTGCCCATTTAAGCCCGTGTCAAACTCAGGTGTGCCCACTTGCGCATGCCCACCCTGGACTGCTCACAGCACCACAGGTGTCCATCATCACAGTGGTGGGAGGGTGGAAATACCTGATTTGTAACCCTACAGCTTCTTTTTATAATTATTTTTTATTCAAAAAGTCTATTTCTTATATTGGGACACTACTATTTCCTTCCAAAGAGAGGCCATGCTTCTAATCTTTTGATAATTATTTATTTTTACTACTGGGACACAAAATGACCAAGATTAGGTTCCTGTTAAAATTATTTACAATATTTACTCTAGAAAATTATTTAAAATATTTTAGTGTAGTGTACTATTTTGTAATTTGAGTGGACGAGGTAATGGTTACTTCAGGTAGCACGGTTATTTCAATTACTTCAAAAATTCTAGGATAATGTTTTGCAACCATCACAGGCCTGGTATGTTTACCGTTGGTTCAGGCAGCTTAAAAGAAAATCTTGGAGCCCTTGGCATCATCCCCACAGGTTTTTTTTTTAAGTTTTATTTATTTATACATAAAAGAGCTGAGGCAAAGCCAGAGCTGCGGGAGGTGAAATGATTCACCAGAGACAGAGTGGGGAGCAGAACAGGCAGATCAACAGAAATACACTGCTGAGGGGAGCAATAGGTGAGGCAGGAGAGGTCTGCTGTACCATGTGGGTCCCCTCCCTGGTCAGAGATAGAACTCACACTGCTGTGCAGGGGATGCTTCAGTTTGGCACTCAACCAGCTGCACAACCAGGGAGGCCCCCTACAAGCTTTTTAATAGTACATAGGGAAAACAAGCCAGCAGGGAGATAGCATCTTCAGCCCCTGCTAACCTATACACTTTTTCCTTTGGACTTTCTCTGGTGTTGTCTTGTGGCCTCTCATAGCCATTCTCCAAGGTGCCTGTTTTCACTGGGATGCCGCCCTTATAAGCTCAGCCTCCAGGCACAGGTGTGCCCACCCACGCATGCCCACCTCATGCTCCAAGAGTGCACCATCAGGCATGCACACCCTGTGCCCACACTCACAAAGGCCTCTTGCATTCAATGTCACAGGGACTAGCAGTAAAATTTTGATCAATTCACTTACCTTACAGAAAGTTTTTTTAGAACCTTGCATGTTTGAATATTGAGAAATGTCAGTAGGGTGAAGGAGTCTTTAGTGGGACTGTATGCTACTGCATCAATCAGGCTAAAAGTCCATGCTGTGTATCTTCTTTGATTCTTAGTGGGAGGTGATTTTCTTAAGGAATGTTTACTTCAAATAATCAGTTTAAAATCTCCCACTATTAGCGAGCCATTGTATGGAAAATAGTGGAACAGCATGGACTTTGGAACAAGGCAGGGCAGTCTTCATTCAAATGCTTTCTCAGCACTTGTTAACTGATAATTAGTGAGTGGTTTAACTTTCCTGATCTTAACTTTATCACCTGTAAATTAGCTTCTGTTGTTTAAGAGTTTTTTGATAACAGCTTTATGTTTACGACAAATCAAGAGGAAGATATGGGGATTTCCCATATGCTCCCTACTCCCAATACAGGCATATCTTCCCCCATTATCAATATTATTCACCAGAGGGATACATTTTAGCAAGGATAAACCTACTAAACTGATTGTGGGTAAATGGAAGTTATCAGGTTTTTTCTGCCTTCCCGCCTATGGCCTTCCTTATACACATGCCCGATCGTGGCACCTGAAGTAGAATGTGGTGTGCCTGAGTGGTTGCACCTGAGCCAGGAGACTGAGCATAGAAGGGCAGCAAAAAGGGTGGGAGGCGGCATACAGTAGAGAACAGTGGAGAGACCATGAGAGAATGCCAGAGAGCCTAACACGATTCACCAGAGACAGAGTGGGGAGCAGAACAGGCAGAGAAATAGAAGCACACTGCTGAGGGGAGCAGCAGGTGAGGCAGGAGAGGTCTGCTGCACCATGTGGCTGCCCTCCCTGGCCAGGGATTGAACTCGTGCTGCTGTGCCGTGGATGCTTGAACGCGTGTTGCTCAATCTGCTGCGCCACCAGGGAGGCCCCTCAGTGTAGTCTTGAATGTATTTCCAGCTACACTAATTATTTAGATATAAACAGGAGTCTGAATATATCATATAGCTTTATTATTGAAAAAAATCATCCGCTTAACAGGACTTAACCCTGTTTTGTGTAAGGAGTCAGCCAGTGAGAATTTCTAGGTATCTGCTTCTACCTCACCCAGCTTGGCTAGTGCCAGAGCCAGGTGGTAAAATCAGTGTGTTAATTGGGCAAGACCTATGTAGATTGAAATGAATCTTAGATCACTATAATAACATTCAACATGATATCTTACACATAATGAATTTTTCATAATTGTCAATGAATTAGTCTACGGAAAGATATTACTAAGTGTGACTGAAACCTAATATATCATTTGTTTTTTTATGATAGCCAAAGTAATTACATATTAAGCCTATTTGCAGTATAAACTGAAGAAAACATGGACGATATTATCTTAAACCACTTCTAATAGAGTTAGAAATAACTGTGAAGATAACATCTGTCAAGTGATAAATGCTTCATGTAATTTAGCATATTTCAGATGGAGAATTTTAGAATTTTGATCATTACAGTATATCAATTTCACATCATTCTCCTTTTTTTTTGGAAAGATTTATTTATTTATGCATACAAGAACTGGGGTACAGGCCAGAGATGTGGTGGGTGAGAGGATTCACCAGCGACATGGTGGGACACAGGTGTATCAACTAAAATGCACTGCTGAGGGGAGCAGCCTGAGAGCGGGAGAAGTCTGCTGCGCCAGGTGGGTCACCTCCTTGGCCAGAGGCAGGGATCAAACTCGTGCTGCAGAGGCGGCGGTTTGCCTCATAGTGCTGTACTTAACCCACTATGCCACCAGAGAGATTCCTGTCTGTATTTTTAATATCTTTGTGTAATAGTTTTTCTTTCCTTTTACCCTTACCCCAATGCCCCCCACCCCCTTCCTACTCCCCACACATTCAGAGTTTATTTTCTCATTAGCGTACTTGGTGGAGTTTTAAATATTTTATTCAGCATATAGACAATATGAGAGCATAACATAAATAAAAAGCTTCTTGGTCATTTGGCTAGTTTATTGTTTTTAATCAGACTATTGTGGTGTAATTAAAATATCACAAGAATGGGAAAAATGGATTAGATTAATTTCAGACTAATCTAAAATTTAGAAATTATACTGTTGCATCTCAGAATAATTTTTGAAATATTAGATTCATATAAATCACAATAAAATGTCAAAAATTTTGCCTCATTAATTAAATAAGAAAACAAAAAGATGTTACAATAATTCAAAGATGTCAAAAAGTGAAAATACTATTGATTAGAAATACTGAATAGATGTGCAAATGAATGTATCACCTTCCTCCTCTTCCTACCCCCCTCTTCCTCCTTCTCCTCCAATAATTCAAAGATGTCAAGAAGTGAAGATATCTGATTAGAAATATTGAATAGATGTGCAAATGAATGTAATTCTCTCCTAGTCCTCTGCCTACCTCCACCAGATGTGGACATCCATCCCTGGAAATAATGTATTTATATATCTATAGACAAGCATTATTGGACTGCTCTCAATGTTCTACAGCTTACAGAGTTATAACGTAGACCAAAGACAATGCCTGGCTACAGAGTCGCCAGGAAAGCAAAGTCAAATAGACCTGAAGGCTGTGTTCTGCATTTTTAAATAATGGCCTATTTTCTACCAAAACATACATTTTCCTCTATGTTTGGAAAATGGTGATGAGATCTACTTTATAACATGTTGTAGTCAGGTTGTAAATACTATTTGTTTTAATTTTAGCTTAGCTTATATTGACACAGAAGTTCTTGTTCACTTCTTAGAGCAAATATGAATGTTAAAAGATTGATGAAGGTTACATATAAGCATGAGAGAATCAGGCAGCATATAACTTCCATGCTTGTATGTTTTGATGAGGTCATGGTAATGTTAAATATGTGATCTGTATCTTTGGGAAATCTTTATGGTCTCTTCCAAATCTATGACCTAAGAAGTTCTTGTAAAGAAATAATTTCTTTGCTCCCCATCTCAGCCCAAAACTACTAAATCAATGTCTTTGAAGATGAGAGAAATTGGGCACTCTTCCAGACCTCAATGGAGGAAATGAGCTCTTGAAAAACTTTTCTAATTTGCACATTGCTCCCTGCTGTTCACAAAATTGATGTAGAATATTGTTTAGAAGAACATGATTCTGATTTTAGTTAGCATCCACGCCTGGACCTGGATGCAGTTATAGAAAGCATCCTGACACCAAGGAATTCTTATTGCTGTTAGAATGAGGCCCCTTAGCAGCCTTTGTTCAAAACTGCAAGCTAAGAAAAAAGCTAACATAAAAGAGACAAAAAGCAAAGTGGAGATTTGCTATTTTGGGCACCTTTGTTACATTATTTGAAGAATGTTGGTATCTTCATTTTTGAGGCCTTTTAAAATTCTGTTTCTCATATCATCAATGTGTTTGCAATGCTCAGCTATAGCATGTGATGAAATTTATGTATTTCTCTGGAGAATGCAGTGCTCATTTGCATTAATGACCATTCTACATTGCTCCTGCCCCAATTTGCCAACCGTCTTTTTCCCTTTGGAAGTGGGCATTTTCTTTCCCTCCTCCTAAATTTTCTCTAACCTTAAATATTTAGGTGAATTTAAAGTATATTTTAAATGATGTCAAATATAATTAAATAAATCTTTTAAAAATTTTTTTAATTTTTTAAAAATAAAGTATATTTTAAAATCTACTGCTCTGTTTTTACCTTCCAAGCATTATTGTTGAGCTTGCTACTTAGTGTACATATGAAAGTAAGTGATGAAAAATTCATTTTAAACTATAATTTCTTTATTAGAATGTTTAATTTATGTTACATTAAGAATGAATTACACATACACATACAGTTTGTGGATATATATTTTCCTGCATCTGTTGTAGATTCAGAACATTCCTAATAACCATAACCTGTTACTTTAAGATCTTATTTTAAAACAAAAAAGATCTTACTTTGCCCAATTTATAGTCTTAGGTACACTCTGAGACCCCTGCTTGCTCCAGATGGGCTCTGCCATTCACTACATAATGACAAAGCACACTTTCAGTAGGAAAGAATGTTCATTTCATAGATTTAGTTTGCATAGAGAGAAGAGAAATTTTGAGAGAGAGAGATTTTGATGCCTGGGACCCAGTGTGGACTGTTCACAACTGGCCAGGTCCTCTCTGCCTTCTGCCCTTGTTTGTTTCTGTGGACCTTATGTTCTTGGAACTTTAGTTTGGTGATGTATTTAGACTACTTTCTAGCCTCTGCAAATCTAGCTTTGCAGATTTTTCTGGCTTTGGTTCCCCAACATTTCCAACAGGATGTTCTCTGTTTCCCCATATCATTCCCCTGAATTATTATAAAGGCCAAAATTTATCTCAGTCACTTAGTTAAGAGGCAGCAAAAGAAATCATCTTGTACCCCTCTGGGTTTCTCTCAGACAAGTAATAAAAACAGTATTAGACTGGCTAGCAGGAATATCAATTAACTTAATAATATATGGATGGAGAATTTACCTGGTTGTAAATTCTAAAGAGCAATGGAGGGAGCCAGGAATATTTACCCTGCATTTTGGAACCTGAGGAATCAAAGATAGGGAGGGGAAGATTTCACATGGCAGACAAGATGGGAGTGATCTCATCCATATGTAGAGAGTAAAGATGAGATGTTTACTAATAAACCTGGGGTTAGATAAGACCCCCAAACTACATTCTTCTAGGTCATAAAAAGGGAAACAGTGATTGTTTCTTCCATTAGGAAAAGGGCCAGCTTAGGATACAGTAATTTCTTCTTTTAGGGAATGGGCTTTTTTTTTTCTTTTTTAAAAAAGATTTTATTTATGCATACAAGAGCTGGGATACTGGCCAGAGGTGCGGGGGTAAGAGGATTCACCAGAGACTGAGTGAGGAACAGAGCAGGCAGATCGACTGAAATACACTGCTGAGGGGAGCAGCAGGCAAGGCAGGAGAGGTCTGCTGTGCCATGTGGGTCCCCTCCCTGGTCAGGGATCAAACTCACTGCAGTGGCTGCAAAAGCCCCACAGTGCTGGTGCTCAATCCCTTGCTCCACCAGGGAGGCCCCAAGGGCAGACACTTATTTGAGATTTCAGAACCCTAACTGTTCCCAACCTAAAATAACCTGCATCGTTTAAGTAATGGTAATGGACCTCCCAAGGGTCTTCATTGATCTCTGGTTTCTATACCAAGTTGATAAAATTCCTACTTTGGGTCTTTTAAAAGCTTATCTGACTCTTTTGATGACAAACTCCACATAGTTCTCCATTATTTTCATTTCATCCAGAAAAAAACCCAAATCTCATCTGGTCATCTCCTGCCTTCAAATCTTCAATAATATTTCTTTCTCCTCAGCTCCTTTAAGAAGAAAATGAAGCTCAACTTTAGGTCCCATGCTATGACCCACCTCATATGCCATGTTCTGGTTTAGGGATAGCAGAGTGGGGTCCCTGGGGAACTTGCTGAACATACAGGTTCTTCAGGGTTTGACTCCAGATCTATTGAATCAGAGACACTGAGTGGAGTCTATCAAGCTGTATTTTTACTAGGTGATTCCCAGGTAGGCTAGAGTTTGAAAACCACCACTTTTATCTCTAAACATTGGAATTTTAAGGCATGTTTTGTCTTTCTCACTTCTAGAATTGATTATCTTTCCACAGCTTCCACCATTCCACCTACATCGTCTTCACTGGGTCAACTTCTGTTCTTCAGCACAAAATAAAACTTCCTCCAAGTGTTCTGTAAATCTGCACACTAGTCCCACATGCCTGGTGTCCCCATGCAGTTCCTGTGCTACCTTTAGATTAGCGCTTGCCACCTAACAGCTAGACATATCACTGTCATGCTCACCGCCCTGCCAAGACTTTAAGTACTTCAAGAGTAGAACAATAAGTAATGTTTCACAAATCCCTTTTTTCTAGTTGTTGTCAGGTTTAGGGGTTCCTGGATCTAGGAGTTCCTCTGCTCTTGATTATAAGATGAGAAGAGTTCACTGCTGCATATTTAGCAGAAGCAAAAGTGAAGTTTATTTAGAGACAGAATAAAAGCACAACCAGGGAGACATTCCTGGGTGGGAAGTCCAACTGTGTGAAAATTATGGGGGTGTCTGGCCTTAAGATTTTTTTAAAATTTATGTTATACAAGAGCTGGGGTATAGGCCAGAGGCACAGGGGTTGAAGGGTGAAAGGATTCACCGGGAACAGAGAGCAAAAAAGGCAGATTGACTGAAATACACTGGTGAGGAGAGCAGCGGGTGAGGTAGGAGAGGTCTGCTGTGCCATGTGGGTCACCACCCTGCCCAGGAATGGCAGTCATGCTGCAGTGGCTGCAGAAGCCCCACAGTGTGGGATTTAACTCCTTGACCACCAGGGGGGCTTGGGAGTGTGGCCTTAAATGGGGTGTAAGAACTGTTCACTCCATCCTTTCCTAGGGGGCACTGTGCAGGCACTCCTGGTGTCTAGTTTATCCATCTAGACAGCAGTTTCTAAGTCACTTTTACTCTGCTCCCAGTGTGTGCTGTCTTATCTACCCAACTGCTTACCCTGAAGCAGTTTGAGGCAAGGGAGAGCTCTGGGCCTGAGTTGCCATGGTGTCAACCAGCTCTGCTCTTCCCTTGGGACAGCGAAAACATTTTTGGGAGTTGGGGGTGTATCGTTTATCCTGCTTAAGGGAACTACTTTAAAGTCCAGAAATTAGCCAGTTTCAAGGAATTGCGCCCTTCTGGGTATTTCTTGTTCTCCTTGGGCTTTGTTTCTTACCTGTAGGTTGGGATGGGTGAACTGTTTTTCTCCATCTGAGCATTTCTTGGCTTGCCCTGGGCATTACTAGCTCTTGCAAGTTTCCTGGGGTCTTGGGTATAGTTGGGCATTTAATTTTCTCTGGGCATTGCCCTCCTGGCCCTAAATGTCTAACAAGGTAAGTGTAATGCCTAAGACAAAACAGGTCAGTAAGTGTGAAACAAATATCTATTGGATGAACACTTTACCTTTTTGCTTTACATCCTCTTCTAATTATCATTTAGAGTGATTGACACCTTTTGATACAGGTACATGATATTTTCCTAGTTCGAGTTTTAAGATGAAAAAATTCCTCTAGGGTGAGTCATTTTTTTATATCCACCCCCTCCCCCATCCCCACACATGTTTCTTTCAACATTGCTAAAGTAAAATCTTTGGAATTTCATTTTAGAGCATTACATGGAATTGCATACCTGCAAATGTCAAACAACTCTGATCATCTTCAGGAGGAGGATGAAGAGGTGTCTATAAATGGATCTGGTAATTCATTTTCTTTATGCATCTTAACATATGATAATGAATAATACACAGAGACCTCTGGAGTTTGCCTGGTATACTAAACTTATTTATTTATCTAAATTTTGGAAGTATGTTCCCCCACTGTCAATCTTCTAGTCTTTTCATATAACTGAAAGCATTTATTCCAGAAGAAATGCAGACAGGTCATCAAGAGCTAGTGAATTCCCTAAAATCACTGAAGGATTTCTACCAAATAAATTCTACCCGAACTAGCACCCCCCATGGGTAACTGAAAGAGTCAATAGAAAAGGCTAGAATATATATTAACAGTTTCCACACTCATGCTTAATAAAATTATTAGATGAGTTGAAGCAATGTTCTACTTTAGATAATAGCTTCTTAAACTCTATGGCAAAGATGGCTAAGGAGGATAATAAAAAATGCTTTAAAATACAGAATTATCATTCATGTCAATACAGACAAATAATGGGGAGGGAGGGAAAATACTGACATTAATCACCACATTTCTACCTTGAAGCAAATAAGTATTGAAACATATCCTTTATGTGGTCCAGCTCCAGTTCCTGAAATAGTTTTAGAGCATGAGAGAATAAATTGAAAGGACATGGGGATTTTAATAGGATTTAAAATTCTTATTCTCTTCTTTCCAAAAAAAAAAAAAGTCTCCTTGCTAACATTCTAGGCTATTTTTGATGTTCACATAGTATAAATAATGTCAACTTATTGGAAGAAATACTTTCCAGAGAGATATATTTTCTAGCTGTTTATAACTGGAAATATATGTTTTGCTGTGGGTCAGATGACTAGTTGTTCTCTTCAAGGATAATAAGACTTCTGGATTTTATGTAAATATAGCTGCTCTTAAAGACTGGATAACCCAACCACGGGGTTGCAAGTTTGAACCTTTGTCCTTCATATCGAAAATGAAAATGTGGGATTAATTGATCTTTAAGGATTCTTGCTACTTTTTAAAAAGGATGTTTGTCTAGTAAAAAGAAAAGAGACTTTGTAGTCAGGCAGCCTAGTAGTTACCATCTCCTGACTGGGACCCTGGAAAGTTATTTAGTTTCTTTAATTTTTTAAGAATTTTTTTTATTTATTTATGCAGAGAAGAGCTGGAGTACAGGCCAGAGTTGTGGGGTGCGGGTGGTGAGAAGATTCCACAGAGAAAGAGTGGGGAGCAGCAGGCGAGGCAGGAGAGGTCTGCTGCACCATGTGTGCCACCTCCCCGGCTGGGGATCGAACTAGCACTGCGGCGGCTGTGAAATTCCCATGGTGTGGAGCTCAACCCCTTGCGACACCAGGGAGACCTGTTATTTAGTTTCTGTGAGTCTTATTTTGTGCATCTGCAAATTGAGGACAGTAATGTGTTTATCGTAAAATTACTTTACAATTTTGTTCATGGTTCCTAACCCTGAAGTACACAGACAGCACCTAGATAGGTGAAGGTATCCATTAATGGAAGGCATTATTAATTAGGTGTGATTCTACTTCTGCCACCAATTAAGTGTGTAACTTTAGGAAAGTCACTTAAACTGAAGTGCCATTACCAGTCAAACCTGAACTCTAAGTTCTAATAGTAATCAGAATTGTGAGGTTCTCAACAGATATGTGTGACTTGTGAGAACATCAACCATTTTCAGATTGACTATTCCCATCGTGAAAAATATCCTGTGAATACTAATTTTTTGCAGTGATTTACTACTTAAAGAGAGGGGAAAGAGCTGAAAGGATGCATTTTCACAAAATGAAGAAAAAAAAGGTCGATAACTCTACATATACCCCCTAAAGTAGTTGTTAAAATTGTGTTTGCTTTTGTATCTCTTGGCTCTGAGCCTCTGACTTGCTATGGGCACATTGAAAGTAATACAGGAAATAGCTGATCCAAAAGATATTAATTTATCCTTTCCTCAGGCGCTCTCATCTTAGCCAAATCTAAAACACTCTTAAAGGTCTGTGTTACCAAGCTACATTAGTTGTGTTATAAATGAAAGGGGAAATAGTACCTTATGTCGGGCTCCAGGTCAAATATATACTGTTCAATCAATTGTAAAACTGAAGTTAGGTCATGACGTCACATTGTTAAAAATCTCCAATCTCTCTTAAGTCCTCACTCTGGTCCACACTCTGCACACTGGCCCTCTTTTCTTCTGACCTCAGTTAATGCATTCTCCACAATCAGCCTTCCAGGGAGAACTCTTGTTTCAGTGTCTTGACATGCACTCCACATTTATCTAGAACCTTTGTTGTCCTGATGTCTATCTTCATGATTTCTTTTTTCACTTTTTTAAGACTTTTATTGAGATTGTCATCCTTGCATTGTGGATCTCTCCATTATCCTTCCTATTATTGCAGCACTTCCATTCCTTTCTCTTATCATTTATTTTAGAATATTGTTAAATATTAAATATGTTCTTATACAGTTTATTCTTTTGTAAGTTCTGTATATTTTATGTATTCATCTTTTTAATTATCTGTTACTCCTCCACGATTCTGTGAGTTATGGGAGGATAGGTATTTTGCTTAATTTGTTTTATTCACTACTTATAAAATATTTAAAATAAGAGCAGTCCTGAAGGTTCTTAATACATTTTCATTAAATAAAGGAATAGGATAAATAGTAATAATCTAACTAAAGAGAAGTTATTTATTTGGACAAACAGTCAGAAATCACAGAACATAATCTCCCCAAGGGAAACATAAATTTTATAAAACTATAGAATATGGTTGGCATACTAAAATATTTATTTTATAAATAAATTAATTTGTTAATTGTCACAGTGCATCCTAGAATAAAAATTATACTTTGAGCAACTACTGTTTTTTTCATTAAAATTTAGCTAGTGATTATTTTAGGAATTTAAATTTAATATTTCTGAGTCTCATCCTTTTCATCTTCACATGGCAATGATGTATTTTACTGTAGATATCTAATAATTAGAATAGCTAAACTATATGCAATGTCTGGTAGATAGTAAAATTGGCATAAACATTATATATTACTTTTACTTTCTAAGAATCACTCTAACTCTAGGGGCCTCCCTGGTGTTGAGCGCCACACTTTGGGACCTCTGCAGCCACTGGAACCGAGTTGGATCCCCAGCCAAGGAGGTGACCCACATGATGCAGCAGACCTCTCTTGCCCTGCCTGCTGTTCCCCTCAGCAGTGTGTTTCAGTCTATCTGCCTGTTCTGCTCCCCACTCAGTCTCTGGTGAATCCTCTCACCCTCGACCCCTCTGACCTGTACCCAGCTCCTGTATGCATAAAAAAAAAATCACTCTACCTCTAACATTATTCTTATGAGACATTTATATTTTTATTATTCTCACTAAGAAATAATTTAAAATCTCAGGTACAACGTAACCATCTAATAATAAAACAAATTGTAGACTCATGCTTTCTTTAAGTTCCTCCCTAACTTCAAGCTACACCTGTGCAGGAAGTACTGAAACACACAAACAAGGTCTTAATCATTGTCTACAATCAAAAAAGAGAAAAAGGGGAGATCTGTAACTTCTACAGGAAATTCCAAGCACAAATTCTCACCATTGCCTCTATTCACTTCTTGTCATTGCTTTTACCATTGTTTTAACTATGACTCAAAGACAGATATTTGTTATGTGGTCCTTTTACTTCCTTAAAGTGCTATCACCGATTGCTAATTTTGAGGATTACAATACTCAAAGTCCACATCCACTTGAATTAATCTAGGGAAACTGTGAAGTCAGAGGTTAAATTCTGAAAGTTAATGTTTAAGTAGAAATTTTTTTTCCAAGTGCCAAAAAGTATGTATGTAGCTTCCACAATTGCAGCCCTTCACCCCTA
The DNA here is from genome assembly GCA_019455555.1 of Galemys pyrenaicus. Lineage (NCBI taxonomy): Eukaryota > Metazoa > Chordata > Mammalia > Eulipotyphla > Talpidae > Galemys > Galemys pyrenaicus. The sequence goes on from JAGFMF010011568.1 coordinate 179,908, forward strand.
AATCAGTCATTGTTGGAAGGCATACTTCATTAACTTTTATCTATGTAGGTCTGGGGGGACATAGGAGTATCAGCTTATAAAATTATTATACCTAAATTTTTCTTTTTCACTGGAGTAGGATATTTGTAAGAGAAATTATTTTAAAAGAACCTTGATAAGGGAACTAATATAATACTTCAGAGAGATTTCTAAATTTATGCCAATTGTGAACTTGTCCTATTTATCTAAATTCTTGCAATTTATTATCATTCTCTTCTGACCAGCCTTTGACTTATTTGTCTCATTACTCCTTTGCTAAACATTAATTAAATTTTAAGAGAGTCCATGATTAGAGCACAGCACTAATTATATGTGGTATAATTTGTTTTCTGAGTTGGTAAAATGTTTCTGTTTTGGCAATTTTTAGTCATTTACTGAGTCCATTCAGAATGGTTAAAACTTTAAACAAATATTTTCTAAGTAGATAGGGCAAATTCACAATTGAAGTAAGTATGAAAAATCTGTAACTATTGTACATATTTTGTTTTATTTTCATTTTATAATAATATTTTATTTAGATCTATTTTAATAATAATCTGGAAAGATCTATTTAATTCAAAATCAAGTGCTTTTACCTTAACTAACTTTGAGATTAATGTGACAATATTTTGTTGAGTGTATACTTTGATGAAGACAACTTATCCATTCTCTCACCTCGAAACTGACTCTTGAGACCCATTCATACCCATTGGGGAAAAAATAATGTGGTTTTCATTTTCTTTCCTTTTTTTTCTTTTTAAAAAGATTTATTTATTTATACATACAAGAGCTGGGGTACAGGCCAGAGTCCAGGGAGGTGAGAGTATTCAACAGAGACAGAGTGGGGAACAGAACAGGCAGACTGACTGAAACACACTGCCAAGGGCAGCAGTGGGTGAGGCAGGAGAAGTCTGTTGCACCATGTGGGTCCCCTCCCTGGCTGGCAGCAGGGATTGAACTCATGCTGCAGTGGCTACAGTTTGTTTCATACTGTGTTGCTTAACCCGCTGCGCCTCCAGGGAGGCCCCTGGTTTTCATTTTGAAGGTACTCTTGGGTTGATTTTTTTTTCAATAATTTGCCTTACATTCTTGATAATCTAATGCTCTTGGATGGAGGATGATGTGGTAGTCAGAGAATTTTGATTGAGTAATACCTCTAATATTTTCATTTATTTTTGAGCACTGCTTTATTACTTATTGTTGAATGATAAACCAATCAAAACTTTATAGCTCAGAATAACACCAATCTTTTTTTTTTCATGGTTCTGTGTTTTGACTAAGGCTCAGCTAGGTAGTTGTCCTGCACATCTTCTTGGGGTCACACAGAAGATAGCAAGTGGTCAGATGGCAGGTGGGTCCAAGATGACTTTTCTATTCATATGTTGGGCACCTTGGGGTACTTACGTATGACTCCTCTCTCGAAAATATTCCCTAAATTTCTTACACAGTAGTTCAGGGCTTTGAAACACAGTGGAAATTGCCATTATCTATAAGTCTTATCTCCAAGTCCCAAGATATCATTTCTGCTGATATCTACTGGACAAAACCAATCACAAGACATTTTCAAAAGACTTTAAAAGAGGGAAGTAAGGGTTTCATCTCATAATAAAATCTCTCTTCCATATTTGAAGCAACAAAAGCAAGGAAAGACTGCACCTTAACGGAATTTTGTGTGTCCTTAGAGAATTTAAGTTATTAGGCAAAGGACTACTTGAAATATGGAGTGAGAAAGCCACCTACAGGAAGAAATAAAATCTGATCATTTTCTTACCTTAGACAGACAACAACAAACACCAACTAAGCTGGTAAGAGTATTCCGCTAGTAACATTTATTTATTCATTTATTTATCTAAAAATATTTATTTATGCGTACAAGAACTAGGGTACAGGCCAGAGGTACCAGGGGTGAGAGGATTCACCAGAGACAGAGTGGGAAGCAGAACAGGCAGACAAAGTGAAATACACTGCTTAGGGGAGCAGCGGGTTAGGCAGAAGAGGTCTGCTGATCCATATGGGTAGCTCCCTCGCCTGGTGTTGAAATCATGTAGCAGTGGCTGGTGATAACTTGATAACACTAAGACTTTAACCCTTGTGTCATCAGGGAGGCCTGATTTCCATAAATTCTTTAAATTGCATAATTTATCTTTTTCATAGATGTGCATTGCTTTTCATGCCTTTGTTAATTAAGGAATATTTTTGCATGTGATATATAAAAATAGTCCATTTTAAAATTAAATAGATGAATATACTTAAGAAAATTTATAATATTGGCTATGTAGAGTGACTATGACATAAACAGATGTTTGTATGTTAATAAATGCCAATCAAGAGTCTAACAATGATCGACAAAGATAATTTTCTTTCAAAATGATTGTTTATTTTCTTTTAACTTTTTTATCATATATTTAAAAAGACCCAGATAATTCCAATTCAATTTTGAAAAATTAATCTCTTTACTTTTAAAGATAATAAAGTGATTAGATTCAGTTATATACTGATACACATATATATATATAATGTATGTATATGAAGAGCACAGTTTGGTACCTTTAAAATTACTTTATAGCCACATACAAGGATATCTGTGCTATTATGTAGACTATGACTAAACTGTACAACTTCTAGATAGTTTGAATCATGCCTAAAATACTTGTGTACATTTGTTAAAGAAAAAATATTAAATGGTCCTTGTTAAAGATGTTAAGCCAGACCTTATTCAGCATCACTGTGAATCGATTTAGAGAACACTGCAATGGAATTTCACAGTGGAGGAAATAGGTGGAGTTTAACTCCAAACACAGTATGGACAAGTGGGAAACTGCCAAAGTGGGGGAATCACAGGATGGAAATTACTTAGAAAAAATATCAGGAATAAAGGTGGCACTGGCTAAATTGCCCTAATGGATTTTTGCTGAAAACAGATCATGGTGATCAGACCATCATCCAGTGATTGGAGAGGATGAAAAACCTGCTTAGATATTGGAAGTGAATAGATATAGAGGGTGGAGGGACCTAGCTAAAAGTTCTTGTGAAAACTAAATTTAAAAGGAAGTATATAAACCTTCTACCTACAAGGAGGTTTAGGAGCAGGGCTAAAATTTGGTCAAGCAAAGAATCATTGTTATATTCAATCAATCAATAATAAGGTAAAGTCTATATTAAAGATAGCATAGAATAAAGAGGATTTCCTCGAGATTGAGCAGGCACTAAAATTGCCCGGAGTACTTGTTAAAAAAACGAATTGCTGGGCCTTTCTGGTGGCACAAGGGGTTAAGCGCTGCATTATGAAGCCTCCTCAGTCACTGCAGCATGAATCTGGATCCCTAACCAGGGAGGTGACCCACATGGCACAGCAGATCTCTCCAGTCTCACCCTCTGCTCTCCTCAGCAGTGTTCTTCAGTAGATCTGCCTGTTCTGTTCCCCACTATGTCTCTGACAAATCCTATCAACACCTGCACCTCAGGCCTGCATCCCTGTTCTTGTATGCATAAAAAAATAGTTTTTTTAAAAAAAACAACAAATTGCTAAGACTTCGCCTCACATTTCTGATTCTGTAAATTAGGAGCAGGACTGAAAATTTGCATTTCATAGTTTCCAGATAACGGTGCTGTCTTTTGGTCAGGAAGCCACTCTTAAAACTTCTTGTATAGATAAACAAATATGCTTTCAGGCCATACACACCTGAGTAAAACCCAGATCTGTTACCACTTCACTCTGAGAACTTGGGTACCACTTTAATATTTTAATCTGTAAAAAACTAATGACAACTACTAGGTCAGATTTTTGCTAAATCCCATGAAGTGTTCACTGCAGTGTCTAGAATAGAAAATATATCTAATAAATGGAAACTGTTACTATGCATATTTGATGATGACAGTACCATTCAATGATTCTATGTCCTAAACACATTTATTTAATTTATGTCTTCACACATATTGAACAAATCAAATAAATAAGTTGAATATTTTTACCCTGATTACATTAATAGAAAACTATCTTTTGAATTAGATATGAATACAATTATATGTCTTAACAAGGATATCTGTTTTGCACTACAAATGTGATCAATCACCCACTATTTATGGAGTACCTTTCTCCCTACACAAAATATTCACATACACAAACACAGTCACATAAACATATAAATTTTGAAATAGATACAAATTGGCCTTTTTTTCCCCCCCTGTCTCTTGTTTTGTCTCTAGAGTTGGTGCTTCAGCTTGCAGGTTGCATTCATTTGCTTTGTGTCCCCTCCCCCAGGCTTCAAGAGGCACATCTTGCATCAATTGAGTACCTACAGCAAAAGTGGTTAACAGATGTTTGGTTCTGTTGTATTTTCCTATTACTGAAAAAAATGAAAAGTGTCACCAAGAAGTCCAGGGGGATTTCCTGACTAGCAATGTCTTTGAAGTTGAGAAACATTTTAAGACAGAGGTTTTTAATTGTAAAGAATCTTAATCACGCAAAGAAGTATGCCTTTGAAATACTTTTCTTTTAACAGCACATTTACCAGTTTAGAAAGCTCATTTCCATGACGTGACATTTATTTTAATGTATTTACTTACCTTACATTGCATGTATCCATAAAGCTACAATTTTGTACTTAGTCTTATTTATTATATTCTGCAAATTAGGCCACTTGCCTTAAGGTATTTTATATTAATGTCTTTACTTCCAACATATATTATTTCAGAGATGCAATTTTAGCCTTAATTGGAGAAAACAATATAACATGGCTATGACTGTGATTTTCTGGGTTTATATTTCTGCTATCTAGGCATGGAATTCTGAGACTTCCCATTAATGTTCTTTCTCTGGGTATAAACATATCAATATGGAGGAAAATAGACTTAACATTTAAATTCAACTTTTCTAACTAATTCCATTTGCTTGAAGTTTGAATAAACCTCACTCATTTTTAAATGGAGATTTGATCATGCAAAAGCTGAGACAAAAAGTGTGAAATATTTGTCACTTGTTTAAGACTGGACATTTCAAAATTTAAGTAAAAAAATACACATTTCATTATTTATCTGAATTAGAAGACAATATTGTGTTCACATTAATAAGTAGCATTTATATCCTAACCAGAAACATAGTTTATATCTTTGCTCATTATAATGTGCACATATACATGCACACATGTGTACATACTGTACATTGAAATTCAAAGAAGATAACATGACTTTCATAGGAAATCATACTTTGGATAGAAATGAATACTCATTTCTAAAATGAAATAAACATTGGAAATAGTTTCTTCACTCAATCTAATCAATAGTTGCAAATGAATTTTTTAAAGATTTATTTTATGTATTTATGCATAAAAGAACTGGGGTCCGGGTCAGAGCTGTAGGTGCGTGAGAAGATTCACCAGAGACAGAGTGGGAAGCAGAACAAGAGAATCGACTAAAATAACTGCTAAGGGGAGCAGTAGGCAAGACAGGAGAGATCTGCTGTGCCCTGTGTGTCCTTTCCCTGGCTGGGGATCAATCTTATGGGCAGTGGCTACTGATAGCTTAACAGCACTCAGACTTAACCCTGCACCACCAGTGAGGCCCCGCAAATGAATTTTGTATAATCAACCTAGACTAGTGAAATATCTTCCATATTAATATTAAAGTTTCAAATTTGGTTTCTGGCTTATTTATTTTATCCAATTTTTGTATTTGGCAATATCAGATTTTGATTTGAAGGGAAGACCTATTGTTACTCTTCCTTTATCTTTTCCACATATTCATGTGATGTTAAAACCTCTGGTTAATTAGCAATATTTTCTTGAGCACAGAGGAAGTGTTAGGCATGGAGGAATATGGCAGGTATTGCAAGTCAGTTGAAGTCTTCTGAGAAGATCCTATTAGCTGCTCTATATTTGTGGGAACAGAAGCAGAGAGGGAATCAGATAGGTTGGGGAAAATTTGGGAAACTGTCTACAAGCTAATACTGCAGAGCATATTATATAAAACTGAGGAAAAATAAACTGCTTATACCAAAGACTGGCAATGGGAAGACTGAACAGGAGTGAAGTGATGAGGGGATTGTAGGATGATAGAGATTACAGTAATGGTAAAAGTGATATATAAAGAGAATAAAGATATAAATAAAATTGAAAGTCAGGGTCAAGAACAACTTTTTTTTCTTGATATGAGATGTGTGTACCAAGTTAGTTAATTTTGCAAAAACAAGAATCATCTGGACTTCCAAAATATGCTTTCATCTCTGCTATAGTGAGAAGTACTGAAAAAGGCCTAAAGCAGCTTCATAAATCATCTTCAATTTCAGTTACAAATAAACAAATGCATTTTTTTCCCTAAAATCCCACTCTTCATCCTTCCAAAAGTTTTCTTGGAGCCAAGTAAAAATAGTATTCTTTTTTTTTTTAAAGATTTATTTATTTATGCATACAAGAGCTGGGGTACAGGCCAAGGGTGTGGGGGGGTGAGAGGATTCACCACAGACAAAGTGGGGAGCAGAACAGGCAGATCAACGAAGTACACTGCTGAGGGTAGCAGTGGACACAGCAGGAGAGGTCTGCTATGCCATGTGGGTCCCCTCCCTGGCCGGCAGCAGGGATCGAACTCGTGCTGCAGTGGCTGCAGTTTGCTTCATAGTGCGTTGTTTAACCCACTGCGCCACCAGGGAGGCCCAAAAAATAGTATTCTTTTTTAAAGGAACTTTTAAAAAGATTTTTATACAGCGTAAGCTAATATGCCTGTAAAAATCGGAATACTAACATTTCTGATCAACATCAAGGACAAATTTTTCCTTACATCTTATTTAATTATGCTTGCCTCAAACTTTTTAAAAGAAAGGAAAGCTTGCATTAAGTGTTAAGTTTTCCTTTACATACCCGTCAGTCATATTCTCTAATGTCTAAATTTTTAAAGACATACAATCAATTAAAAAAAGAGTCTTGGGCCTCCCTGGTTGCCTAGGGATTAAGTCTGAGCATTATCACCACTATGGCCTGAGCTCAATCCTTGCCTGGGAGCTACCCCACATGTTGCAGCAGACTTCTCCTGTCTTGGCTGCTGCTCTCCCCCAGCAGTGTTTTTCAGTAATTCTGCCTGTTCTGCTCCACACTCTGTCTCTGGTGAATCCTCTCACCCCTTGCACCTCTGGTCTGTACCTTCAATTCTTCTACTCATAAATAAATAATTTTTTTAAAAAATTAAGCTGAATAAGTGTTAAAGCTCTTATTATTCTACTTAATGATTTGTGAATCAGGCAGCATTTAATCTAGAAAGTGGTTCCAAGGAACTATGAAAAATGAAAGACTCTTATTGGCAGAAGGGGAAGTTGTATGAGACAAAAAGTGGGGTGGATATTGCAACATTCATTTTTTTTAGGATTTATTTATTTATGCATACAAGAACTGGGGTACAGGCCAGAGGTGTGGTGGGTGAGATGATTCACCCGAGAGAATGGGGAGCAGAACAGGTAAATCTACTGAAATACACTGTAGAGGAGAGCAGTGGGTGAGGCAGGAGAGATCTGTGCCATGAGTCCCCTCCCTGGCCAGGGATGCAACTCACACTACGGTGCCTGCAGATGCTTCATAGTGTGGTGCTTAACCCCTTGCACCACTTAAAGGCCCAACATTAATTTTCTTTATAGGGCTGCACAGTTCTATCAAGTAGTGCTGCTCCTATCTACTAGTGCTGATCCGGTGATTCCTGATTGACTGATTTAAGATTCCATTTCTGGGAAAGCAAAATGTGAGTTGGGTTTGGTGATGGAATTGAGCATAAGCAACTCCATTTTGGACCTTTTTTCTGTTTATAAGAAGTCTATTTATCACATGATAATAAACCAAATGTTTATTTGGCTCCAGGGTGGGCCTCCCTGGTGGCGCAGTGAGTTAAGCAACGCACTATGAAGCGAACTGCAGCCACTGCAGCATGAGTTCGATCCCTGCCACCTGCCAGGGAGGGGACCCACATGGCGTGGCAGAACTCTCCTGCCTTGCCCGCTGCTCCCCTCAGCAGTGTGTTTCAGTCAGTCTGCCTGTTCTGCTCCCCACTCTGTCTCTGGTGAATCCTCTCGCCTCCCTGAACTCTAACCTGTACCCCAGCTCTTGGATGCATAAATAAATAAATCTTTAAAAAAAAATAAACCAAAAGGGTACCTAGCCTTGATAAAGTAAATAATAACTTATTCTATTTTAAAACCATTGTATACTGCTAATAAATGTATCAGGTATTGTTCTAAGCACACTGGATATACATCCTTTATGTTTTAAAGAAATAGTACTGTCTATAAAAGACCATCTTGATAAAAATTGATTATTGATAATATTGATTCTTTTAAAGAACTATATGGTAACTATTAACTAGTAGCTTTGGGATTATTGATTCTCAAATAACTAATAACTTTTCTCAACCTCAGTATGCAATTAGGATGTGATATTTCCTTTCTTTTGAGAATCATTTTTAACTGTGAAACCAATATTTGAAGATAATTTGAATACAGAATAAAATCATGGTGCTTTAGGGAAAAGTTAAAATAAATTATTCTTTTCAATTAGGAAAACCATAAATTAGATCCAGTGAGAATTCTCAATTTGCTCACCACCCTTAGTGAAAAATAGACATCAGGAAATTCTTTACAATGTCTACAGATTCTTAAAAGACATAAGTGTTATGTGGACATTTTTGTCCTAACTGATTTGGAGAACAAACATCTTGTTTTTCACAACTGTTCAGGTTTCATATATTCTAATTTTATGTGCTCAAATTTGTCTCAGCAGTTATGATTTTAATACAAAAGCTTAATGTCTTTATCTGTCAGCCTGTATGACTTCTGTTCAGCTTCTTAGAAAATTTAAAACAAGAGGTACTTGGGAAACTGCTGTAATTTTCAATTATTCAACTTATTTGTTTAAAATATCAGCAAAAATACACCAAGAAGTCAAGAGGAGTCTTCTCTCCAATGTTCCTTCTTGTCTATATTTAAATTTTCTCTCTCACTGCCTGTTTTTAGGTTAGAAATAGAAAGTACACATAACAGTGAAACAACCTCTACCAGCTCCTTGGATGATACATTTTTCTTTGGATTCATTTACTGTGTGAGATGTTCATAAGAGGCACATCTAGCTCAGGTTATTTCTTTAAGTTTTCCTTAGCAATCTACTTGCTGCCTAAACCACCTGTAAAGTAAGAAGTGCATTCAAGATTCTAGTCAGTGAATTACACAAATATTTTTATGACTCATACTATGAGATGTTGGTTCTGGAAATTGCAGATACATTGACTTCACACTTAAGAACATGCTAAATGTTTAAAATAGGTGAAAAATAGGTTTCTATCTTTGGGTCTTCTATTTTCTTCTTTCTCTGACCCTACAACCCAAGAGATAAATTCACATCTTACTTTGTAAGTAAAGTCCCTAACAGAAGAAATATCCCTCTTGCCCAAACATGAGCCAGTTCACCAGCACACATCTGTGCCTATTGTTTTTCCTGTTACAATAGAAAGTGTATTTGTCATCTGCCATTCCCTCCATCTGTGCTCTGGATCCCATGACCCCATAGCCACTGCCTTCTCAAGAAATTTTTTCATCAATTTTGTTCTTCCTCTCCTTCAACTTCAATCCCTTTTACTTTCTTCCTCTGACTTCCATCCCTACATACAACAGACTTTACTTTTAGGTACATATTGTATTTTCTTGGCTGTAGGCCATGTCTCACATTGTCCCTCATTGACTCATTCTTCCTTCTTACTCCTCCCTCCTTCCTTAGCTAAATCTTTCTTATCATTCCATCATGAAGACTCCACCAGTATCGCCTCATCTAAACCTAAATACCTCTCAAAGTTCCCATCTCCAAATACTATCACATTGGGGTTAGGATTTTAATATATGAATTTGCAATCACATTGTAGTTCATAGCAGTGAGAGTCTTAGATCTGGAGGTAGATAATTTCCATCAAATTTGAAAAAAATACAGCCACTCATTTCTTCAAAGATTTTTTTTTTTTTTCTGTCCCACTAGCTCTTACCTCTTTTCCTTGGGACTCCAATTACCAATGTATAAGACACTTGTTATTTTCCCACAGTTCACTGTTCTGTTCAATATCTCTTTGTATTTGATTTTGTGTAAGTCCTTCTGCTATGTCTGATCAGATACTGTGGGACAAAATACTAGTGAACTTGGAGACATAGCAGAAGAACTTATAACAGAAGAACACATTTTCTTATGAATATAGATGCAAATTCTAAAAAGCTGGCATCTTGTTTGAAAAAAGAAAATATTATCTCAATATATAGAAATGTGTGAGGAGAGAATATACGAGCTGAGATAAACTTGCCTGGGACATTCTATTTTTCAGTTCTTCATAGAAAGCATTTTTCTCTTCTCTCTGTTCCCAAAGACTCTTACTGTTCACATGTCAACCTCAGCTGGGCTGTAGTTAAAAAAGCAATTCTCTACTTTCACTGCAGTCAAACCTAAGAAGCTGAAATATTTAGTTTTTTAGGGCTTAGCAGTTGTTAAAGTGAGAAAAATCCCTTTCTGGCAACTGTTGAGGGAACACATGCATGTCAGGAAATGGGAAGCTCCTGAAGGCAAAGAGCAACATTTCAGAGACCCAGATGTGTGACTTGCAAACTGTCCACAGATCATTCTGGGCAGCAGCTATGGCAGGTGTCCTGGAACTTGGAAAACCCTGGTTTCTCAGCATTGCACCAACTTTTCTCTCCTTTATTGCTGTTTCTGCAGCGAGTGCTTTTTGTTCCCCCTCAAAGCTACAACAGCTCTACTGGAAGGAATATGTGGCCTTTTCTAAGCCATCCATGAGTTCTTTATTTTTGCAACCACTAGGTATTCTCTTTCTGTCCCTATTTTTTATCCTATCCTTCTGTATCATTGCTTGTGTCTTTCCAACTTTACCTTTTTGATTAGACACTCTAGACACACTGTCCTCAACTCAGATTAGGTTGGAAAGTAGTCCAGCACTTTGGCAGTTGTCAGAGCTCACTTCTATTTTTTTTTTAAAGATTTATTTATTTATTCATACAAGAGCTGAGGTGCAGGCCAGAGGTGTGGGGGGTGAGAGGATTCATCAGAGACAGAGTGGGGAGCAGAGCAAGAGAAGTGACTGAAAAACACTGCTGAGGGGAGCAGTGGGCAAGGCAGGAAAGGTCTGCTGTGCCATGTGGGTCCCCTCCCTGGCCAGGGATCGAACTTAGATTGCAGTGGCTGCGGATACTTCATAGTGCAGTGCCCAACCCCTTGTACCACCAGGGAGGTCCTCAGCTCACTTTTAAAGCCATGGTCACCGACCTGACCTGTGGCAGAGCTTCCTAATGTGGGCAGCAATGAGATTAGAATAATGGCAGCAATTATAGCAGACTGAGAGGTGTCAATTCTGGTGGTGTCAGGTTGGGTAGGGTGGCAGCTGTTTCCATAGCAACAGTGCTGCACTCAAGAGAAGCAGGGTATAATTAATGATTTGGACAGGGACGTCTCCATTTTACTTCCTTTCCACTGGATTGAGTGCAATTTAACTCACTTCTCAGTTCTAGGACCTGGTTTGACTTAAACCTGTGGTGATAATTTCTTGCTACAACTATTTCAAGGTTAAGCAAATATTCAGCCCTAAAGCAGTCAGTGCATAGAATTCCTTTAGCCTTGGTGATTATTGCAGGGATGGGCAAATACTGTTAACATGAACAAAGTTCAGAATTTCTGTTGTATGTTTGAATAATCCAGTACTTAAAAAAATTCAAAACTTAGTTTCTTAAAACATAAGTAATTTATTATTTGTCTTAATTTTCTGAGTCAACCATGTGAGTGTTTTCTCTTCTGGTCTTGCCTGAGGAAGTTTGTGTGATTGCAGTCATATGACAGCTCAATTAGAGCTGGAGATTCCCTGCTGGTGTCACTCACATGGTGAAAATTGATGTTGACTCTTGCTTAGGGTGCCTCTGCTGTCCTTCGTCTGACTTATTATTATATAGAAGGTTACCCTGGCTTTGCCTTCCATGATAGCCTCAGATTTTCAAGAAAGCAAGAGTGGAAACCACTAATTTTTTTAAGGCTTACTCTCAAGAACTTGTACATCATTATTTTCATCATATTCGTGATAAGTGCAATTTACAAGGTCAGCTAAGATTAAAGGTAGTGGAAAAAAATAAACTCTGCCTCTTAATGGAAGCAGCAGCATTGTGAAATTACTAAGTGTCAAATTACTAAGCTCATAAAGTGTGAGAGTTCTTAAGAGGCATTATCTACCTGCAATAGTTGGTGAGACTGTCTATACAATGAAAGTAAGAGTAGTTCCATAACTCATCATCTGGTATTTTCTTTTAAAACTTATCATGTAGAGTTCTCCACCAAGTATATTATACTTTTCATAACTTTCTCTTTAGAACTGACTTTTGTGATTCACCACATCTGTGTGTATACATTCTTAAGTGTATGTGCACATGGCCATAATCAAGAGGTGTCAAGACACCACTGGCTCTTTCTTTTTTGGGTATCATAAACCCTCCTTTTATTCAAATGTCCTTCAATAACTGTATTATATGGAATTTGAAACTTCTAGGTAAAGTTGTTTCCTGATAATGGACCAAAAATGTGTATTTTTCCTTAATCTCTTCAAATTCTCAGTCCTCCCCATACACACTCCATTACATAATAGTTAAAAAAAAAAGCACAAATACTATGAAAAGAATGAAAGAGAAACATAAGTAGGAAAGATATTTCAACAACTTTTTGGAAGATATAAAGAGGATGGAAGCTTTTTGACAAGGAAAAGAGAATGTGCAGCATAGAGAAGAGTAATAGGAGAAAGATGAAGGGCCAGAGAGTTGGGCGGTGCAAAGATGACCAGAGTGAAAACAGTGGATTGAGAATTCTTTCCAAAACAACTCAATTCTTTTTCTGTCATGTCCTTGTTTCCTTTTTCTGTGTTTTTTTTTTTTTCTCATCAAATGTAGAAACCAAGCATAATTCTCAAACTAAGAGAACAGTTTGAAAGCACCTAAGAATTTTTTCACTAGTAAGATGCAAATATCTGAATAGAAAAAATTAAAACATTTCTGTGTCTCTATCCTAAGAGGTAGAATTCTCCTATTTTGGCAGCAGAAATGCCCACAGCTAAATATCTGTTATCTGCTTGGTCTTACTGAAGGTTTTAATTCTTTCTCTCCCTTCCTTCATTCCCTTTTCCCCCCTCCCTCCCTCCCTTCCTCCCCCCTTCTTCCACCCCTCCCTCCCTCCCTCCCTC
>JAGFMF010011568.1:193219-203845 GCA_019455555.1 Galemys pyrenaicus
CTCTCCCTCCCTCCCTCCCTCTCTCCCTCCCTCCCTCCCTCTCTTCCTTTCTTCCTTTCTTTTTAATTTTCTTACATTATGTTCATTTTTTGTGCAGTTAGTTAAATTGGTTCTCCCCTCAGGTGTAGTCCCCATAAATCTCCCACCACCACAGTACACATGAGCCATCAGCACAGTCCCTTGTGCTCTTCCCTCCCTGGTTTTTCATCTTTTAAAGTTTTCTTTAAAAGATTTATTTTTATTTATTTATGCATGCAACACCTGGGGTGTAGGCCAGAGGTAAGGGGGTTGTGGGTGGTTGTGAGAGGATTCACCAGAGACAGAGTGGAAAGCAGAACAGTGGATCCAATGAAATAAACTGCTGAAGGGAGCAGTGGACAAGACAGTAGAGGTGTGCTGTGCCATGTGGGTTAGCGCCCTGCCTGGGGATCAAACTCATGCTGCAGTGGCTATAGACAGTTTGATAATGCTGAGACTTAACCCTTGTGCCACCAGGCAGACCTTCCTGGCTGTTTTTACTTTTCTTCCCCCCTCCTCTGCTGTATGACTCAGATCTGTAGTTTATCTACAGTTTTTGTCTTTTCCTCATCTTTTGTTTGGTTTCCCTATATTTTCCCTATTAATGAGGTCTTTCAATATTTTTCCTTTCCTTTCTGACTTATTTTGCTTAGCATAATCCCTTCCAGCTCCATCCACATTGCCACAAATGGCATGAGTTTATTGTTTTTGATTGCTGAGCAATATTTCCTTGTGTATATATACACACACTTCATTTCCTTAAGGCAAGCTCTGGACACAAACATAAGTCACCTATCTGCATTACTATTAATAAGAGAGACCTATGAGGAAAACAGTCCCACATACAACAGTAGAGAAAAGCTACTACAAAAAGAATTATTCTATTCAAAAGGATGGCTATCCAAAGAACACTAACCTCATAAATAAACAAGATAAAAGGCAAGACAAGACAAAGAAAGTGTAAGATTAAAAAGAGGAGGTAGAATCCCCAGAGTAAAAGAGCAAAGTAACATGAAAAAGGAACAATTAGGAAAAAATATTAGCGCTTTTAATAGTTATATGAAAAATAAAAAAATACAAAGAAGTATTAAAAATATAAACCAACAAAGAATTTGAACAAAATCAAAGAACAACAGCATAATATAACAAAGAAATTAAATACTTGAGGTAAGAGATAGAGAGACTAGTCCTAGGAGCTCCAATTCAGGTAATTGGAATGCTAGAAAAAAATAACAAGGGGAACGACATTTTAAATTAATAGTACAAAAAAGAATTCCTTGTAGATTGGAAGTCAATAATTTTCATTTTGAGTCTTGCAAGTTACCAGCAAATAATTGAAAGAAGATCCACATGTAACTATAATCCTGAAATCTTATTGTCAGGACACAGAAAAAATAATAGATTCTTTAAAACTTTCAGATAGATAGAACAGGTGCTCTGCAAGAGATAGAGATTCAAGCCAGCATTGTCTTCGAATCACCAACAGAAATGATAGGAGAAAAATGAGTGATGTATTCAAAATTTTATTGGGCAAAAGCTCTGGACATAGCATTCTTACACAGTCAAACCATAAATATATCATAATTTTAAAATTATAGTCATACCAAAACTTAGAAATTGCATCCCTTACATCCTTACTAAAGAAATTCTTTGAGATATAATCCAGCAAAATGGATGTAGATGTGAAGTGCCATCCCCCAAAAGGTGATGGAATTCTACCAAGAAAAAAGATAATGGATAGAGATGGTAGAATTCACACTGAGGTCTTGAAAAACAATCCCCGGATGACAATTTTTGATCATGTCCTTAAACAATTAGTCCAGACTGCAAATGAAATCAGATGGTCCCTAATATATAGAATGAAAAGCAGAGCAGAAACAAAACAAAACAACAGAAATTGCCTAAGGGGTTAGATAACATTAATGACTTTGTGGAAAAAGAATATATTTTGTCTTTCCATAAAAAAATTAAGATTCCCAGAAAAAATAGAAAAAAAGAAAAAGACATAAACTAACAAACAGACTATAATAAAGTTCAAATACTAGGAAAACTAAGAGACATGATATATGCCTTTAGTGAATTGATGGTGTGTTATGAAATAGAAACATTTTAACCTTGATGTGATCCCTTATGTGGCAGTGGGTTATGACTTTGGACCCAAAGACAGTGAAATACAATTTTGTTTTACTCCTTATTTCTGCAGTGAACATTATTTGTCATTGAATATGTAATCTGTTTATTGACTTTTAAGCTTTAAAATGGGATGTGGGTAACTTAAATCTTGTGTTATAAAACACTAGTTAAATATTTCCAACCCTGGCAATACAACACTAAAGATACCGCCTGAACAGGTAAAATGTGGATGGGGTGAGGGGAAAAAAAGGAGCAGAATTGTTAATTTCATATAATATATTGTCAAAAAGCATTGCTATATTTTCTAAAACTAGAAAGAGTAGTTTAAGAATGTTATTTATATACAAGTTTTCAATATAATAACTAAAGTTGTAACTATCAAAACTCAGTATCAACTTGACAAGGATCTGTGAAAAACCTATAGTGATGATTGTATTTAATGTGAGCTGGCAGATGCTTTTTCACTGGTATCAGGGCTGATACCAGTGAAAGGTGATACCATGATCAGGTGATACATGCTATCATTATTCCTATTCTACATTGTACTAGAATGCCAAGCAAATGCAATAAGACAAGAAAAGGAAAAAAAATAGGTATATAATTTGAGAAGGAAGAAATAAAATTGTATTTGTTAATAGAGTTAATTGTTTTGCTAACAGATAATTGTTTGTTATCTGTAATTGAAGCCCAAAACAATAACAACAAAAGAGTCGCCAGGACAGATAACATTTTAGGTCACAAAACAAATGTCAATAAATATATGGAGGTTGAAATCATATAAAATACCTTGGTCACATAATCATATAAAATACATTGGTAACAAACTAAAAATCAGTCACAAAAAGAAAGTGGAAATACCTCAAATATATGGAGACAAAACAACATGTTAATGAATGAGTACTGTCATTCTTAACTAGAGCAGTTAGACAAGAAAACAATATAACAGAAATCTAAGTAAGGAAAGAAAACATAAAACTATCAATAATTGCAGAAGACATAATAATATACATGTAAAATCCTAATGACCACTAAAAAATGATAAGGAACAATAAAGTGGCAGGCTTCAAAATCAATATGAAACTATTGTTTTGTCCCTCTGCATAAGCAAAAAGAAAATGCAGAAATAAACTGTATCTAAAAAATAATCCTACTAATAATTCATCAAAATTAACTTAAAAAACTGTAAGACAATGACAAAAGAAATAGAAAAAGACACAAATGGAAAGGTAATTCTTGCTCATTAGTTGGAAGTACTAACATTGTTAAAATGGCCATCTTATCCAAAGCAATATACAGATTCAATGCAATACCTATTAAGGTTTAAATGATTCTTTAAAGAAATAGGGCCTCCCCAGTGGCAGAAGGGGTTAAGTCCCAGCAGTATGAAGCTATCTGCAGCCAATACAGCACAACTTTGATCCCTGGCCAGAGAGGTGACCCACATGATATGGGAGAACTCTCCTGTCTCGCCCGCTGCTTCCCTCAGCAGTGTATTTCAGTCATTCTGCCTGTTCTGCTCCTGACTCTGTCTCGTGAATCCTCTCACCCCCACCAAACCTCTGGCCCACACCCCATTTCATGTATGCATAAATAAATAAATCTTTAAAAAAAAAAAGAAATAGAACAAATAATACTGAAATTGTTGAGCCACATAGGAACCTGAATCCTGACATAGGCAAAACAATCCTGATAAAAAATGATGATGGAGGTGTCAAATTCCCAGACATCAAATGGTACTAAAAAGTTTTGGTAGTCAAAACAGAATGGTGTTAGAATAAAAATTAACACATATGTATGGATAAGACTTGAGAATCCTGAAATATACCCACAGTAACATGAAGTTGATTTATAATAAAGGACCCAATAGTATACCATGGAGAAAGGAAAATCCCTTCAACAAGTGGTACTGGGAAATCTGGACAGTCATATGCAAATTTATAAAATTTGATCATTTGTGACAGTATGCACAAAAATTAACTCAAAATGTATTAAAGAATTGAATGTAGGGCCTGAAATCATCAAATACAAAGAAGAATCAATGGCAAAGCATTCTTAAATACAAATAAAGAGAAATTCTGGGGGATTCAGAGGCCTCCCTGGTGGCATAAGGGGTTAAGCACCATACTATGAAGTATCTGGAGCCACTGCAGCATGAGTTCAATCCCCAGCCAGAGAGGTGACCAACAAGGTTCAACAGATCTCTCCTGTCTCCCTCCGCTGCTCCCTTCAGCAGTGTATTTCAGTCAGTCTCCTGTTTTGTTCCCCACTCTACCTTCTGGTGAATCCTCTCACCCCTCATACCTCTGGCCTTACCCCAGTTGTATGCATAAATCAATTAATCTTTAAAAAAAAAAAAGAAATTCTGGGGGATTCAACTATAGTAATAAAGGAAATAAAACCATAATACACAAATAGGACAACATCAAGCTAAAAAGCTTTTACACAGAGAAAGAAACTATCATTAAAATGGAAAGATACCCGGGCTTCCCTGGTGGCGCAGTGGGTTAAGCAACGCACTATGAAGCAAACCACAGCCACTGCAGCACGAGTTCCATCCCTGTGCCAGCCAGGGAGGAGACCCATACGGTGTAGCAGACCTCTCCTGCCTCACCTGCTGCTGCCCTCAGCAGTGTGTTTCAGTCAGACTGCCTGTTCTGCTCCCTGCTCTGTCTCTGTTTAATACTCTTACTTTCTGCGACTCTGGCCTGTACCCCAGCTCTTGTACGTATAAATAAATTAATCCTTAAAAAAAAAACTTAAAAAAAATGGAAAGATACCCTTACTGAATTGGAGAAAATATTGTACATCAGATACCTGACAAAGAGTTAATAAGCAAGATCTACAAAGTACTAGTACAATGAAACAAAAAGAAAAAAAAAATGAAATCACAAAATGAGCAGGTGTGCAAAGTAGATACTGCTCCAAAGAAGATAAACAGCTACTAATAGGCACATGTAAAAGCACTTATCATCAAACCACAATGAGACACAACCTCACACCTGTGAGAATGACCCATCTAAAAGGTAGCAGGAAAAACAAGTGTTTGTTAGGGCTTAGAGATAAAGGGACACTAGCACACCGTGGGCATGTAGACTCTCCACTTCCTATGGAAAACAGTATGGTAATATCCCCAAATATTATAAATAGAGCTATGATATGATTCAGCAATTCCACTCCTAGGAATCTCCCCAAAGAAGGCAAAAACCACTAATCTAAAAGGGATATATGGACTCCTATATTCATTGTATCATTATTTACAATAGCCAATTTATGGAATCAATCCACATGGAACAATACGGCAGCAGATAAAAGATGGATTAAAAAGATGCAATATAAATACAGAA
Source organism: Galemys pyrenaicus (assembly GCA_019455555.1). NCBI lineage: Eukaryota > Metazoa > Chordata > Mammalia > Eulipotyphla > Talpidae > Galemys > Galemys pyrenaicus. Next base: position 198,715 of record JAGFMF010011568.1, read on the forward strand.
TGGACCACTACTCACCTTTAAAAGGATGAATTCTTGCAAATGGGGACAAGATAGATGGAAATGGGACTATGCTTAGTGAAAGGACAAAGGGAGAAAGACAAATTCTGGATGATTTCATTAATATGTGGAATATAAACAAAGGAATAGACAAAACTGAGCCATAACAAACCCCAGAAATCTGACAGTTCTTTTGAGGCTACCAGAGATTCAGCATGTGGAATGAGGACTAAAGAGGAAAAAGGGTCTAATGTACTAAAACGGTAGAATATGGGTGCATTGGTGCTGGGTGTGAAATAGTAACATACATCTGATGAGGTGTGAATCTATACTTTTAAATCATGTATAGTGTTGTAAACCAACATTCCTTCAATCAAAAATAATAAAATGACAATAAACCACAATATAATATATAATACAATAAGTGAAACCTAAGGTAATGAATAATATTTCATTAATAATATTGCTACATTTTGGTAGATTAACTATAACAACCACACTAATACAAATGCTAACAGGACATTGTTAGAGAATAGGGGTTAGAATTTAAGAGGATATTCAGGAACTCTGTATTCAGCTCAATTTTTCTAATAAACCTAAAATTTTTCAAAAATAAAATCTAATAACTTTTTAAAATATAACAGAGCTTTGTCTTATTCCTTCAGTATTTCAGCAAAAGTGAAATTCTCCTTGTTTAAAAAATATATGTTTTTCAGTAAACTTGCTTTTCCTGAATTCACTGTCATCTATTTATTTCACTGTTTTCTATCATTGGTTTGGGAATAGATCGATTTATATGTGTAAATGGCACATTTCAGCTGAGATGAAGGATTTTTCTTTGGAATAAAGTAAAATAAATATTTGTAATTTTCTTATTGTCCCCAAAATAGGTTTATAGTTCATAGTAAATGTCTGTTATTCATTGAACATTTTATCTCTGAGGAAATAAAAGTGTATCTGAGTTGGTTTTTCATATTGAAGAAAGTGTTGAGTAGAAACAAAAAGGCAAGTCACACTTATCTTTGCTTAGAGATGGAATGATTACGCTATGGGAGGTCAATAGCATCTGTACATTTCATTCATTCATTTATGCATTTAATCATATATTCAGTCAGGAAATAGTTATTAACTACAATTGCATTTCAGATTTGGCAAGACTCTGAATCACATTGGTGATATGTTCCTTTTTTTTTTTTTCCACAACACTGTGGTTTGTATTCCACAAATTAATTCCACCAATTAGTTTGGCAACTATGATAATGAAATTAGTTCTATAAATGGAGATGGGACTGTATTACCAGACATGGCATTACCAAAATTCTGAAAGTACGCAAATGTGCTTAGTGTACATTTTACAAAGTGGGCAGTGGCATGGAAGGAAGCTAAAGGGTTTGTTCATAAAGACATTTGCCTTTATTCCAAAATGTTTGAAGCAGGATCAGACCCCTCTTATATTCCAGGAAAATTTCTCTTAACCTCTGCTTTTATTCTTGATGACCATGGAAACAGTTCTTCAATTGCTCAGACCAGCCTCATACAGGAACAATCTAAGAGTGCCTCACCCTTCTCACTTCCTGACTCAAATCTTATCTGTGAAAACCTTTAGGCACTTGTGCTTGGGCAACTTGGAAATTCAGGAATAAATTAATGACCTATGGGACAATCCTTGACCAACTGGAAGTGGAAGATTATGAATAAATATTTCCCTCTATCCTGGGTATAAAGTTCTAAGATGACATCACAGACCTTCTCAGAAGGTCCTGTAGATGGGAACATCCAGTTTTCCATGGGGGTGAAGGTCAACTCTACTATACATTTTGTATTGGTTTTACTTCTTGCTATGTTTCATTCTTCTTTTCCCTTGCTTCTCCCTAAGGTCTCTAGGATTATATTTCCATGTATATAGTATCTTCTTATTAGCTTTTGCTCAACCTTTGCCTTCTGAAGAAACTAGGCTAAGACAAGCAATTTATATATATATATATATATATATAATGATAACCCTGGAAAAATATTAAAGAATGTTGATAAAGGATTCATGACAAATTAGATAAAAACTGACACAGTATTATAGACGAGATAGCAGAGTGAATGAAACTATGGTAGTGACATTGTGACTAAGAGAAGTAGGTAGAACTGAATATTTTAGAAATGGAATTCCAACACAGTGTAGGGGGGTTTTATTGAGTCAGAGTATAAAAAAGAAGTTTGGAGGCAGAAATAATGATTTTCAATGTACATATGTTGTATTTTGGATTTTTATGTTATAATTAAGGAGCAGTGGGAAACTGGTGGCTGGTCATTAGTTTCTGGAATCTGGGAGAAGTGAGATGGAGAAAAATATGTGGTTACTATGAGTATGCAGAAGACCTTTAAAAATCCTGAGTCAGGGAGGCTGAGTAGGAAGAAGGTGAACAAGGAGCAAACTCTTAAAATCATCAACTTTTAGAAATGGTCCAAGAAAAGGACTTAATAAGAAAAAGGGAGTGGGAACAAAGAACTAGAATTGAGATATCACATCAGACAAAGAAATAGTGCTTTCCTAGCACAAGCAATAGCCAACTTCATCAAGTGGCACAGAAATGACAACTAAGACAAGAAATGAAAAGCATCCATTGGAATTAGAGAAACATAAAGACATTGGTGACCTTTGTAAGATTATTGTCACTGTGGTAATGGGAGGGGACCATATCACAGCAGTTTGAAAAAAGGCTGGGAGGAAGCAAGGATATGGATTCTTTTTTTAAAAAATTGCTGTAGTAACAGGTTACCATAAGCGTAATGAGTTAACAACGCAAACTTCTTATAGTTTGGTGGGTTAGTAATGTGATATGTAAAATATAGAGAAACAGAAGAGAGAGTCAGAAAACACCAAATCAAAAACAACTCTAGAAATACTACACAAAACTGAAGCTGTTACAGGGCAGGGAGAGGAGCACCTAGAATTTTTAAGTTTGCTTTTTTTGAATGGGTTTTGCTATTTGCCGCATTAAGATAAATATATAAAATTTTTAATGGAAAGGAATTTTAATATAATTAGGGTATAATAAAGAAAGAACAAAGAATATAGTTACTAAGTTAAGTATTTAAAGTTACCCATCTCCTTGAGGGTAAAAGTTTAGTTAAATAGGATTGGCCTAAAGCAAGGCCCAAAAACCTGGCACATATTTAAAGGACTTTTTAGTAGAGACTTATAGAAAAGGGTTAGAAAGAGTTAGACAAATTTGGGAGGAAAAGAGCAAAATTAAAATTAAGATGAAAGTTGTTATTGCTAATTTTTTTATGGGTTTTTTACCCACATTTGTTTTAACTAGTCTAACACCAAAAATTAAGTACAGTTTTTTACATGTTCCTCTGCTCCATGTGCCTTATTTAGGTTTTTTTGCTGTTTTTTTTTCTTCTTTATAAAAATTTTTTTTAACTTTATTTACTTAAAACAAAACTAAAATTTTTAAAACTTCCTTTTTTTAAAAAAACCACCCTATTACAAAGCTACCACATGGGGAGGAGGAGTGTAGAGAGAAAAGGGTGGAAGGGCACAGTAGATCAAGGTGGAAGACTATGGGTACCTCAGTGGTGTGGTACGGTAATAAACACCTGAAGATGTGGGATCCTATATTTCTGAGTCATATACAGTGTTGTGAACCAATATTACTTTTGTATATATGTGCACATATGTGTATTTCTATACACACACACACACAAACTCACACATATTTATAGAAAAGAAATATGATATCGGTTTACTGGGCTAAAAATCAAGGTTCAACAGGGCTGTGTCCCTTCTGGGCCTGTAGGGAAGATTCAGTTCCTTTGCTTTTTTTCAGCTTCTGGTGACTGCCCAAGCTTGTGGCTCCCTCCTCCATTTTCTTTCTTTTTTTTTTTTTTAAAGATTTATTTATTTATGCATACAAGAGCTGGGGTACAAGCCAGAGTCGCGGGAGGTGAGAGGATTCACCAGAGACAGAGTGGGGAGCAGAACAGGCAGACCGACCGAAACACACTGCTGAGGGGAGCAGCGGGCAAGGCAGGAGATGTCTGCCTGCGCCATGTGGGTCCCCCCCCTGGCCGGCAGCAGGGATCGAACTCGTGCCGCAGTGGCTGCGGTTTGCTTCATAGTGCGTTGCTTAACCCACTGCGCCACCAGAGAGGCCCCCCTCCTCCATTTTCAAAGCCAGCAATATTGTAACTGACCATTTTTCCTTAGTCAAATCTCTTTTTATGATCACAAATGAAATGTTCTTTGATTTTAAGGATGTAGGTAATATTGGGGCCTGCGTTAGCCCTTGATTTAATTGCACCTGCATGTGAATACCACTTGTTATGTAAAACAAGGTATTCTCAGTACTGGGGATTAGAACTTGAACATCTTTGGGAGGTCATTATTCTGCACACCAGAAACAATGAGTTGAATTCTTAGCAATTTTTATATTGAGGAGAAAAATAGCTTGAGATCTGTGAGGTTGGGGAGGATTTTTAAAGGAAGAGATAGGAAGGGAGATGGTGCACTACAAGGAAGATATTCTTCTGAGACTAATGGCAGATAAAAGTGGCTTATTTTAATGGGATGGTTACAAGTTAAATTTCCCTAATCAGTAACAGAATAACGTGTTAGATGATGATGAGATGATTTGGAGTTAATGAAGCTTATGTAGCAACAACTACTTTAAGAATTTCATTCTTGCTAAAATAATCTTAAATCCATTGACTTAGTTTGCAATGTTATAAGCATTGTATCTAAAATTAAAGTATGACTTTAAAAATAAAGTATGGCTTATGACTTTATAAAACTAAAGTATGTAGTATTTTGTTCTTACAGGCAATACACATAAAATCCTTCTATCAGTATAATGAAATTAATTACTTGCTACAGCATAGCCTGTGTTTGTTATGAGCAAATTGTCACCAAAATTAAGTGGAAGTGTTACAGGGCAGGGAGAGGAGCACCCAGAACCCCCAAGCCTGCCCTCTCTGAATGGGTTTTGCCATTTGCCGTATTAAGACAAACATACAAAACCTTTAATGGAAAGGAACCTTAATACAACTAGGGTACAATAAAGAAAGAATAAAGAATATAGTTACTAAGTTAAGCATCCAAAGTTACCCATCTCCTTGAGGGTAAAAGTCCAGCCAA
>JAGFMF010011568.1:215020-235898 GCA_019455555.1 Galemys pyrenaicus
CTGAGGTGATGGTGCACTGGTGATATGGTGATGGGGAATACATGGGGATTACAATTAATGACAAGTATATGTAAATTTTAAAATATTTTAATAAAAAAACTAAAAATAACAACAACAACAACAACAACAAAAAAATCTGGGAGGAAAAGAGCAAAATTAAAATTAAGATGAAAGCTGCCATTGTTAATTTCCCCACGGGTTTCTCACCCATATCTGTTTCAACCAGTCCAAGACCAAAAAGCAAGCACAGCTTCTTTATATGTGGCTTTGCTCCATGTGCTTCCTCCAGGTCTCCGTGCTTCTCTCCATCTTGCTTTCTTTTTTTTTTTTTTTTTGCAGAATTTTTTTTCCTTCTCAGCTCCACCCACTTAGGGCAGAACCGGAATTCTGGAACTTTTCCCTCTCCCAGGACGAACGACCCTGTTACAGTAATAGATGTGATAAGTTTAATCACAGTGAGAAAAGTTCCATTCTTAAGAATTCTGAATTCAGTTAAAGGCAGTGGGGAATTAATTTTGAGGACATGTTTGCTCTCATGGATAGTAAACAAGTCTGGGATGGTGAAGGTTGACTCTGGCAAGGGGGGTCTCCCATGATGGAAGTTGCCAGGTCAGGATTCCCTGAATCTTAATCACTTTGGGATTACTTCTCTTCACTGACTATTTCTGTTCCCCTCGCCCCCCCACCTTCCCACCCTCTGCACACACTGCTTCTTCAAGAAACCCATACGACACAGAGAAGCCCTTTCCATGCTCTTAATCTGAGACAGGTCAAAACTTTCAAAAAGTTAAAGGCGCACACAGGCCATGAAATTGCATGAAGCATAAACATGGTCTAGCTGGTATAGTACAGTATTGCTGTAGCTACAAAAAGTTAGCTCGCTCTCTGGGGTGGCAGACCGTGCTCTAGTTTTATCCTCAACCCTGGAAAAAGTTCCCTGGAAACTTGATCCCATGGCTGGGCATTACTCCTGGGCTAAGTGGTCACTCTTTGACTGGGGTTTGTTGTTTTCAGGTCATTAGTCTGAAGATATATACATCAGGCTGACATCAGAAAGCTTCCATTATGATATCTTGACTCCTGTGGTGATCGTAACATGAACTTAATGGAGTTCTTTCATAATTCTGACTTTTGGAGTATTAATCGTAATGCCTACTCCTTACACAGAGGATTGGGTCTTTGGTTCCATATACATAACTATACCTTATTATAACGGGATAATGTTCACATGAGAATAGTCCCTGTTGAGATTAGTTTTGTTTCTTAGTATGAGAATTCTGTCAGCAGAGTTGAGGAACAAAGATTGGATTCTGGTTGCCCAATAGATGTTTCTGAAATTTTATTGGTCCAGGTTAAGAAATATAGAACGTCTGATCTAACATAGAAGCAATGGAGAAAAGAAAGAACAAAACAAAATTCTTACCAAACCACAAAATCTAACACCAGTGACTATAAGACCTTTAGTATTTCTGTTCACTCACAAGTGGAGGTTTAAGTAGACTGGAGACCACTGAGATGGCGGTTAGGTCTCATTTGAAAACAAAATGTGTAGTGTTATTAATAGAGAAATGGAAAACAAAGGACACAAGTTGGTTTTGGACATGCTGAGTTGAAAATTCTATGACTTTTGAAGTCAGGGATGTGGAAATTAAGGAGGACTTTGGGGCAAAAGTTAGAGATCTAAAAATAAGCTAATCTTTCTTGTTGAAGCTAGAAGGTGGATAAGATGATAAAATAAGAATAATTTGAGGAAGAAAACATATAAACCAAGGGAATGGTAATGGAGAGCCAATCCTTAAAGGTCAGAGAGTGTCGAGAACATGGATGACTTGGGCTGAACCCTCAAGGGATTGAAACAAAGAACCAGGAGAGTGTGATCTTTTGAAAGCTAAGGAAGGAAGGATTTAGTTACCAGAAGAAAGGTTTTTCTTAAAGTGTCAGACCTTTAAAGAAGTAGGTAGTGTGAAGATTGAGGAGGGCATTGGATTTGGCAATTATCATGCCATTGAGGTTCTAGCTTGAGTAATGTGTATGAGTAGACAGCTAAGAAAGAGCTGTAGGAATGGAAGCTGAGGAGTGGAAGTTGGGGAGGTGAAGAGACATGGAGATGCTTAATAAGGAGTTTGGCAACAAATGCAAGGCAAGGAATGATATAGGGCAGCAGGGGCACTAAAACTGGTCAAGGGCACTGCCCAAATAGTTTACCCATCACTGTATGAGTTCTTCACCCGCATGCACAATTGCAAGACTATTCAGGCTCAAAAAACAACAACAAAGGGATTTATTTAACAAAACAGGCCAAAAATGGATGTTTACCTCACCCAAAGCCATGTCCAGTGTTTTTCAGTCCTAAACAAAAGTAGCTAAAAATGGCATCTTCCCACCACTGAGGACATGGAGCTCCTCTCCTGATTGGGCCATGTGTCTGAGATGGCACTTTCCTGCCACTGTGGACACATTATAGTCAGAGTATAGGACATGTTATTGACTCAGAAAGACAGAAAAACACAACAGGAGATGCACTAGGAGCTGTCGGGATGTCCCAGCACAGCACCAGACAAGCGACTTTCAAAACAGCAGCTACAGTGGTCGAATGACAGCCACACTCAGGCTGCTCAGTAAGACACCTGGCTCCTGGGTCTGCGCCTTCTCTGCCAGGCCACAATAGCCTTCTGGAGTGGTGTGGGCCACAATCCGTTGACCCCAAATGCTGAGGATCCAAAAGCTGAATCAAAAAACACTGAATCATGAAGACCGAATGCCCCTGTGCCCCCTTCTAAGGTCACTAATATTATTATCTAGTGTTGCACCTCATTTTTTTAGCATTTTCCCTGGGGCTATGTATCCTCACCAGCAACCCCCTCCAGAGGGAACCACCTATATGTAACAGTCTATGGTTTCAGCCACAAGTTACAGAAATAGGTTATTAACATGCGGGGTGCTGTTATCCAGGGATGTTGGAAGTTTAGGATAATCAAAGAGAAGGAGATGTTTGAGTTTTGAGTAAAGTTAGTTTGATCTAAAAATAATTGGTTTGTTTGTATTCATTCTTAATTTTTTAAAAAAGATTTGTTTTTATTTATTTGTGCATATAAGAACTGGGATGTAGCACAGAGGTGGGGAGACGGGTGAGAGGATTCACCAGAGACAGAGTGGAGAGCAGAACAGAAGAATCTACTGAAATATACTGCTGAGCGGAGCAGCAGGCGAGACAGGAGAGGTCTGTACCATGTGGGTCTGCTCCCTGGCTAGTGATAGCTTGATAGCACTGACTTTAATACCCTGTGCCCCCGGGGAACTAAGAGAAAGTCTATGTGTATATGTCGTAAAGATAGATGGATTTTTATTATTCTTAACATATGAAAGTTACATTAATTATATCAGAAATCAATATTTCCCTGATTTATGACTTTCTTTTTGCCTCAAATAATGAGAAATTTAGGAAAAGCATTCCTTAGTAAGTACTTCTTGAAAGAATGGTTGGGTCATACTTAAAAGTGTGGTTGGGATTATGAGCATAATCATTCAAGTCCTTACACATCTGATAAAAATGTATTTTCTAATTTCTTCTTCATTCTTACAAACCATTGCATTTGATATAAAAGCTCAATAATTGTGATTTTAAGAAAATTGACAATTACATTGAGGTTTTGCTACTTGAACATTTCTAATTTCTATAGATATCTTCATACTTTGATTCTTAATAAATTGTTGTATCCTTGAGCCTTGTCATGTAGTGAATCACAGTGTGCAAAAAAGGGATCGGTTTTATAGGAGAATATTAAGCCAAGGAAATTATGTTCTGTTTTTAATGCAAAATAAATATTTTTCATTAAAAAGCAAGTCCTTCATTTAAAAGGTTTAATGGTATAATACTTATAAAATTATTTCAGTTGTTTAAATTTAGAATACTAATAAATATTTTCTGAGTTATAGTAAAATTATAGTGATATGGCACTGCAATGGGTGAATAATTTCATTCATTTTAAAGCTTTATTTTTCTGAGCGAAAGAAGGCTATGTTTTACTTTGCTGTGCTACTTTTGTTATTTCACTTATCTTTTTAAGTTGTCTTCATCCCAGTAAGAGATACTTTATGGATTGTAACACATTTTAAGTGATTGTGCAAGAAATGTTGTTTTCTTTGATGTCTTGCAATGCCTCAACTTGGCTTTGCTTTCAGGCTCCCATGGAGTTCTAGCTTTCTCTTATTTAAAGTTATTGCCCCAATGAAAGAAATTTTGGAATTCCAGAAATGATATTTCTCATTCCAAAGTTTTATTTGTCGGTAGCACTAAGGGAAGGGCAATGGAAAGACATTATTCTACTCTAATTAATTCACCTCAATGTAAGTTCTATACCCAAATACTCCAATTTCAGTAATTCATTATTTTTCCACAGGTGAAATTATGGGAATGAAGACCTTTTCCTTTTTAACACTGTATATCTGTCTTGTGTTTGACTTTGTAAAACTTTCATATACATATATATCTTATCAGAAATCTTTGTATTTATAAATTTTACATTTTAATAAAGTACTCTAGATGTAATGTTTTCTTAATTTTTTTTGTATTTCTTAATACAGAGACTTCTAATTGCCCCCAATATCCATTATTCTTTTTTTATCTAATGTGATAAATGTTTTAGCTCAATTCATGATTGTTCAGTTTAAGACTACATTCTCTAGTCTCCTTTGCAGTTAAATGTGGTCATATGAATAGGTCCTGGGCAGTGGAATGTGACAAATGGTACAAGTAACTTCTAAACTGTGTCTTTATAACACAGGAGTATCCACTGTTTGTTTTTCTTTCCCTCTTTTCTCTGACTAGTGTGAGGATGTGATGGCAGGCACTGTGGGGACTGTTTTTGGACCATGAAGTGGAATTCACATATTGAAAATGATAGAAAAATAAGAGTCCATTTAATGGTCATAAAAATAATCTTCTTTTGAAAAAAAATCTTTTGAGATGTGTATATAGTATATATTGCTATATGTATGTATAGTAATACTCTATAGAAAGTAAATACTGAGGTTCATTATTTTTAAGTCCAGTATATTTTTATTTTATTTTTAAAGATTTATTTATTTACACTTATAAGAACTGGGGTCAGAGGTGTGAAGAGAATTCACTAGAGACAGAGTGGGTAATAGAACAGGCAGACTGACTGAAACACGCTGATGAGGGGAGCAGCAGGCAAAGCAGAGGAAGGCTGTTATGCTATGTGTGTCCCCTCCCTCCCTAGTGGGGGATCAAACTCATGCTGCACTGGCTGTGGATGCTTCATAGTGTGGTGCTCAACCACTTGTGCCACCAGGGAGACCCCAGTGATATTTTAAATTATGTTCTCAGAAAGTAAATTTACATTAATTCTGGATTCCTTTACTCTAAGAACCTATTATGCTTGAAATATAATTTGGATTATTTTCTTCTAAAATTATACTTAGAATAATTTTATGTATTATTCCACTGCCCAGACAAATACATGTAGACTCCCTCTGATATTTACCTTTTGTATGTTTGTAAGAGCTCCCAGGATTTTTTCCCCCAAATTGGGTTGCACTTTGGGAAGAATTTGGGGGCATTTGGAGACTTTGTGTAAATTTTAACTTTTTCTATAATCTCCAAAAAAGTCTCCAAGCTAACATGGAAATCATCGTTTCTTATATATGTGCTTGGTGTCAAGAACATATAACTCACAACTACTTTCACGACTTATGTCATTAACTCACACTGAGGACACAATGGGAAATTCCCAAGTAGAAGGTGAGATTCTAAGTAGATCCACTGTGTAGCTATTCTAAGACATTCTACTGCCTGGGCATTTCTAGATTGTGGGAGCAGCGTGATTAATCAGGGATAGGAAAACCAAGGCAGATTTTGGGACACAGAACTTGTTGACTCCAGAAGTATACAGAGCTAGAAGTCAGGAAGGAACAGTAGTTCATTTCAGGCAAACCATTAAGAGCTAGAGAGCAACTGAAGCTCATGGTTGATCTAAGACAGGGGTCAGAGCCAGGCAAGCTCTCAGGAGCCAAAGATTACCCAGAAGTCAGGAGTTTCCCTTACATAAATGCAGAAACAAAACAAACCGTTCAAAAAAAGAAAAAAACTTTATTCTCCTCTTATCATGTTGGTTATCAATTAATGTATTCATTACGGAGACTATTTTCAGTTTAATTTAATGACCCTCTTGCATTATTTTGAATCTCTTTGTACTTAGCACCTCAGAACACGTTTGGACTCTTGGTTTTTTGTGTTAAACACACGTATTAACGCTCCAGCATGTGTGCATTGCCTTGCATTCAGTGGCTATTGTATAGATTGCATTGGTAGAAACATTAATGTAATTTAACAAATAAAGTTACCTTCTGCAAGTATTCTGTTCACCAGATCTACTTCTTTTTTATAGGATAAATGAGGGATAGAAGCTGGCGTTCGGGTAGTCACTGAATGAAGTTTGATTAATAAGCCATGTTATATAGACTGGAACATTTCCCTCAGTTTCTAGCAAGGATAAGTAGAATAACTGTGTAATCTTAGACTCCAACAGGGAATCATGCTATGGATAGTTGAGTATAGCTTTCAGTTAAAAATATGAGAAGTTGACATTTTGCCTGTATATTTTTCAGTGAATTAAAAGTTCTCTCATATAAATTGTGCCTTCTTTGTATGGTGAAATTTTCTGAGGGTAGCAAATTCTCTGGGATTTTTTTTTTTTTTACTGTATTAGTAATAGTAAAGTATACTTAATTATAAAGAACATGGTAATTAAGGTAGTCCAAAAATTTGAGAGTTTTATAAAAAGATTTATTTATGCATGCAAGAACTGGGGTACAGGCCAGAGGTGTTGGCAAGAGGATAAACCAGAGACAGAGTGGGGAGCAGAAGCTGCAGATCTACTCAAATACACTGCTGAGGGGAGCAGCAGACCACACAGGAGAGGTCTGTTAAGCCTTGTGGGTTAGGTTGCTGGCCAGGGATTGAATTTGTGCTACAGGGATTGAATTTGTGCTACAGTGACTTGCAAGTGCGTGGAGACTTTAACCCCTGCCTAGCAGGGAGACCCCAAATTTGAGAGTTTAATAGATACTTGAATAGACTCTTAATTTTAAACATAAACATCTCTGTACTTTGGAATTTGACACTTTAATGCATGAAACATTGATGTGAAATCCAGATAATCAGCCAGTATATTTGAATAACTTTTTTAAAAAAATTGCTAACTAGATTTAAAGAAAAATATAGATTCATTACATACATTGCATTATATATTCTTCCAACTATTTTTTTTATAACTTGTAGAATTCAAGACTCCAGTTCCTCTATGGCATTTTAGAATTCTCATTAGTACTTAATATATTATAGTGAAATCTACAGTGATTTTTTTCTAAATAATCTGTAAGAGAAAAATTAACACAGTATGGAATCAGTAGGATTTTAAAATTTATTTCCAGACCCAACTCACTTTGTCTGTGAAAAAGCTTATTTTCATCATAGTGCAATTTATGTTTCAGATCAATTTAAATAACACTTCTAATATGCTAAGCATTATGATTTATCCTCTGTGGTGCTTTTTACCCCCCAAAACATAGGCTCCAGATAATTTTGATTCTTGTTGTTTCAGAACACATTATTTAGCATCTATTGTGTTCTAATAATCACTGTTTCAATTTCCTGTTTTCATGGCCTTCCCACCCTAAATCAGGAGATACATGGCAAATAGTAAAATACATGTTACGTTACCTAGTCTAACTGGCAAGGATGAGAAATGAAACAGAGATCTGAAATAAAAATCTGTGTGTTTTGACACTGTATATAGGATGAAAAGGCAGGAACTCTTTCCTTTTTGTCACCATTCTTTTTCTAAGTCCCTAAAAGTATTTGAAAATAATTTTTCTTTTTTACTCTTAACCTTAGCAGCAATAGTCAAGAAGAAAGTGTTAATCGGGTCTCTTGTTTAATTCCACAGTATAATTATAATTTAGAGGTGAAATTAAACCCACAGATACATTGCTACTACAGTTAATAGAACAGATTAGATAAAGCACTCTATAACTTAAGGCTTTGACTAGTTAATTCTTTAACTAGTTAATTCTTTTTAGTCTACTGATTTTCCGATAATCGGAATTTTTTTTTTCAGATGTGCCAACTAAAGTTATGCGACCACGACCTCACTCTGTAACATGTTTATACCACTGAGGAATCTATTTTGTAGAATATCTGCCAGTGTGATTTCAGGGCCCAGCAACTTGGTGTTCTGTGAGAATTGCAGCCAAAGTTAGACTTCATCATTGGTGGGAAACCAGCACCCCTTGAGATGCTAGGTCATCAGTGGCTGAGAAGCATCTGCTGGAAATGAAGTGTCTTTTAGCTTTTAGTGGACTGGGGTGAGAGGGTGGAGGGCTTACTGACAGCATGATCTAAAGGCAGTATTGTAGCTGTTACTTTAGATAATCCCAGAGTTAAAACCTCAGGTATAAAGTGCTTTCATAATTTTTACTTCTTTATGGTCTTTCCCTGAGAGGGAACAGGAAAGGTAAGGAGTGGAGTGTACCACTCTCCTCCCCTCTTCCCTTCCTCTTGTAGTACTGTCTCCCTGATGACCTTGTAGAAGTGACTCCCCTGAGAAGCGTGGACAGCTGGATGCAGTCTCTTTGTGGCCCATAAAGTGTCATTGGGAGCCACTGCCAGAGACTGGAGGAGGGGAAGGGTCACTTCAGGACTGTAGAAAATATTCCCTTTCTCCTCAGCATCCCGGGGCCTTGATTCTTGCCTTAGTGTTACTAGATTCTGGGAGCTTGGTTTCTGGCCTTGAATTATTTTTCAGGCTCTAGAAATGATACTTCTTTTAAAAGAAATGATACTTTTAAAAGTAGACTTTTGTGGAACTTCATCAGTTCACTGAATCTGAGGCATAAAGGGGAGGAAATACATTTATTACTATGATCATTACCAATTTCAGAATAGAAAAATACTTCTATTAGGCTGTAAAAAAGTATAGCTAAAGGGAAGGGATTTAGCTGGCTGTGTTTTTTGATAAGGTTGTGTGCTTTCCTCTTCCGTTTCTCTGTAGAGACTATTCTATGGCTAATACATCATAAAAATTAAAAGGAAGTGCTAACACAATTACCACAGAAAGTTGAAATCTTTTCCATTTATTTCTCTTTGTGCTATTTGTGACTTGTCTGCCTCATATTTTCAAAGTAAGGAAAAACTTGGGATTCTTATCTATCCTTTATCAGTGGCACAGATTTTGACTGTGTTTTTAGTCTGGCAAAACTGGGATAAAAATCAGTTGTAACAGTAACAGCCATTGTACCAAACTAATCACAAGAATGTGTGCAGAATATATGCAGTGAGCATTAACAGCAAGATTTGTTTCATGAAATATGCAAGATCCAATGCCTGCAAAAGCAGATACTCGATATCCTTTTAACAAATTTTCTATCCCATCAGTAGCTCTTACTTGGGGACTTTGGGCTTTCTGCTTCACTCTGCTCTGTGTCATAGTGCTCATCTGGACATCAATTCCAGAGTCCCAGGAGGAGGCTCTGCATGCTGATGGTGCTCATTAATCAAGAGCACAGGGAATGCAGTGGGTCATCTCTGGGAAGCTGGGTTGGATTTAGAAGCTGGTCTAAGATAACATCAGGACATGCCAGAGGTCATGAAAGGAACTGAGGCCAAAGGTTAACACAGCCGAGTCTCTGTAGTCTTTGACACTGAGCCAATGAAGCAGCCTTGGGGGATCTCTGCCACCTTGTGCCTCTGCTACCTTGTGCACTAGAGAAATGTGGTTCTTGCTGCTCAGTCCCTTTCCATGCCCTGTCTGCTCATCCCTCTGGTGGATGTGATTTTCCTGGACTGATGGGGTAGCCTCAAAAATGGAAACCAGGTTTGAGTATCTTCTAAGGGATAAGTAATCTATAATGACAAAGATTAGGATGATAAAGATTAGGACCAAAGTTTTTTTTTTTAAAGATTTTACTTATTTATGCATACAAGATTGGGGTACAGGCCAGAGTCCAGGGAGGTGAGAGGATTCACCAGAGACAGAGCTGGGAACAGAACAGGCAGACTGACTGAAACACTATGCCTAAACACTATGAAACACTATGCAGCAGAGAGGGGAACAGCAGGCACAGCAGGAGAGGTCTGTTACACCATGTGGGTCCCCTCCTGGCCCGCAGCAGGGATCGAACTCCTGCTGCAGTGACTGCTGTTTGCTTCCTAGTGTGTCGCTTAACCCACTGCGCCACCAGGGAGGCCAGGACCAAAGACATTTTGAAAACTTTTATTAAACTTATTTTCTTACATGATTAGAATAATTATTTGTACCAGTTGGTTTATAGTTACTCCTGTAGTCTGTTTTCTACCTAGGAAGACTTATTAATATTTTATGATTATTGCATCATTTAGAAGAACACTTAACCACTAGGACCTTTATTAATAAATCAAGAGTGGTCTTATTCAGAGACTGAGCTAGCAGGAAGAACTTGAAAATTGTCTTTTTACAACTTGTTTGATGGTTGCTATTTATTTTGGTCAGCAGTTTCATTTTGCTGCCACTGTGTAAACATTGGAGAGTCTTTCTTTATTTCGCTATGGTCTCAGCAGCACACCGGTGAAATGGGTTACCCCAAACAAAATAAAAAGAGTTATATACTCTTGCCCATCATCTCATCCTGACTCTTAATGTTCTATATTTCAAGTTTCTATAATTAAATTTGCTCTAATTTTCAGCACCTTCAACATTTCATCCCATTGATTGTTTATCCTGTTTTTATAATTTGTTTAGGGATGCAGGAAGTATGAAAACGTAGCAAGAGAATCAACTATCTCCATTTTGGGGAAAAAAAGAGCAGAGTGTTTTTATTTATTAATTTGATGGTGTATGTTTGAGAAATAGTGGGTGAGAGTGAGGTTAATACTTCTTTCTTGAATTTAGTCTCTAAATTTCTTGTAAAACAGTATAAGGTCTAGCTATTTAGTCTTGAAATTGCTACTCGGCACCAAAGCCAAAATGAATGCAATAACTCAAACCCAAAACCTCAACAGAGCTATTCCTATTCTTATGAAGACATGCTGTAATAATCCTCAGCCTTTCAACAACATGGGATTAATTTTCCCAGTAAATATAACAATACCCTAATCTATTTTCATGTTTCTATGTCTCTGATGGAATCAATTTACAAATAAAGACTGACATTATACTTTGCAGTTCTCAGCCCCACCAATCCCCTACAGAGATTGAGCTGGGCTGCCAAAATACTTAGAGTTCTCGTACAAGTAGGTACAAACTCATATCTTCTTGATCAAGGATAATCCTATTTTGATTTTATTTTTTTTTAGATTTATTTATTTATGATTACAAGAGCTGGGGTGTAATGCCAGAGGTGCAGGTTGTGAGCGGAGTCACCAAAGAGAGAGTGGGGAGCAGAATAGGCAGATTGACTGAAATGCATTGCTGAGGGGAGCGGTGGGTGAGACAGGAGAGGTCTGATGCACTATGTGGGTTAGCTCCCTGACCATCAATTGAACTCATGCTGCGGTGACTGCAGATTGCTTCACAGTGCAGAGACTTGACCCCTTGTGCCACCAGGAGGACCCAGAAATATGAAACCATACTCCTCTTTTGAGATTGTGATGCAGTTAGTGTCATGCGTGAAGCTACTCAACAATTTGGTCCAGGGTTGCAGGTCAGGACAGAGTTCAGGTTTCAGGACTATCTTCATTCACCTGCTGAAGTATCAGCGCCTGCACTCTTTGATGCTATTCAGCAATTATATTCTTATGCTATATTACTTAATGCAGATTCCCTTCTACCTTTCACTCTAGTAACAAAGAGTGAAGCTTTGAGGTTTTGAGTAGCTAATACTTTTTTTTAATTTTAATTTCCCTGATAATGATGGTGAACACTTTTCATATGCCTGTTGGCCATTTACACTTCTTTGGAGAAGTATCTTTTTAACTCTTCTGCCCATTTGTAGTTTGGATTGTTTGCTTGGTTTTTGTTGAGTTGTGTAAGCTCTTTGTAGATTTTTGATATCAGTCCCTTATCGTCTGTATGGTGTGCAAATATTTTCTCCCATTCAGTAGGGTGTCTTTTCATTTTGATTGGAGTTGTTAATACTTTTGATGGGAATTATGGAAAGACTGTCTCATTCCATGGCTTTGCTTTTGTAGAGCAGTGATTAACATGGGTAGATTGCCATCAAAAAGAAACCAGCGCTCCTATGTTTACTGCATTTACAATTGTGAAGAGATGGAAACAACCTAGATGCCTAAAACTTGATGAATGGATCAGGAAGATGTAATATGGAATGGAATTCACAATGGAATACTACTCAGTGATCATAAAAGATACAATCATGCCACTTGTGGCAACATGAATGGAACTGGAAGGGCTAATGCTAAGTATAATAAGCCAGTCGGAGAAATATAAATACCAGGTGGTTTCACTTACATGTGGTTTACAGAGAAACCAAGCAAGGGTTAAAAGACAAACTTTAAAACCAACCCTTGCAAGCTGACTGTAGATCAGAAAGTGAAGGAGAGGGAGAGGGATAAAAACAGCAGGATGTTGGGGAAAAACACAATATGAGTATCCATTCATTTTTTGTAAAATTAGGAGACTAATCCTTACATCACAGAACTGGTATGCAGTGAGGGACAGTGTATATAAATTGCCACCATACAGAAGTTGCTGGGCACTTATCAGTTACCTTCTCTCCTTTTCATAGTTAAGTAGTAGAAGGACCAGAAATCAGATTTCACTGTCCTGAGCTGTCAACTTAACTGTCTCATTACATAGAACTTAAAAAAAAATATTCTTTTCTCAGAGATTTATACAACTGGAGAAATAGAGTAAAGCATGGAAGGAGAATCAGAAAATTGCTTTTTTTCTTGTGGTGTGTGAGACCATGTGGTCTGCACCCTTCGCCTTTATGATTTAATTTCCTGCTATTCTTGTCCTCACCCTCATCTAATCACAATGACCTCTTTGTGGATTTTTGAATTTATTTGTTATACTTCTGCCTCAGGTCCTTTGCACTGTTGCTCCTGTTGCTTGGAACACTCTCCTCCGATGTACCCTCACAATCAGCTCCTTCACTTTAGGTTTTTGCTCAGATGTCACTTCTTGGAGAGGCCTGCCTTCAACACCATATTCCAAGTTGCATCTCTTTTCTTTTCAATCCAACATGCCCTGTTCATTTTTCCTACTTTAACTTACCTAAAACACTTGTTGATTTATGTTTACCTCTGCTGCTTCCACTAGAAAATGAGCTCTTTAGAAAAGAAATTCTTGACCGTTTACTTTATTGCTTTGTTCAACTGCTAAAACACTACCCAGCACATAGTAGGTGTTCATAAATGTTTTTTAATGAACTGTTGAGTGGTGCTCAATATCATTGAAGTATGAAAACACTGAAAAACATTTTTTGAGAAAAATTCTTGAAACATCACATATTGGAGAGTTTTCAGTCTAGTAAGGGCCTACAAACCTGAGTAGGTCATGATACTGACAATACAATGAATGATGAGCAGGGGATAGACTGACAAAATTAACTTATAAAAAAAGGAAGTATCTAAACATTGAGGAATTAGCTAAAGAGAAGTGAAATTAGCTAGGAGACTACATTTACGAGGAAATGTCATTTAGTGTTTACCCAGTAAAACTTCTCAGTAGGAATGACAATATGCTGGTAGTGAAGAATTATTGTTAAACTGTCAATTTATCTGAAGTAGGAGAAAATAATCTGCTAATTTTCTGTGTCTGAGAATAGCAGTAATATAACAGTCATTATTATTGGGAAGAACTCATTTTTTTAAAAAAATTATTTATTTTTGTGTAGAAGAGCTAGGGTGTAGGTCAGAGGTGCAGGGGGTGAGAGGATGCACCAGAAACAGAGTGGGGAAACAGAGCAGGCAGATCTACTGAAATACACTGCTGAGGGGTGCAGCGGGTGAGATAGAAGACTGCTGTGAAATATATGGGTTATCTCCCTGGTCAGAGATGGAACATAGGCCGTTGTAGTGGACCATCATGGTTATAGTACTGAGACTTAACCTCTAGGCCAGCAGGGAGGCCAGTGGGAAGTAGTCTTCATGTGGGAATAAACAAGCACTATTAATACTGGGAAATAAACATACTATAGAAATTACTCTTTTAGAGTCTTCAGAGGATTCTTAGAGAGGACTGGTGTGTTTTCCAAAGTCCTTTGTTAGGATCAGATATGTAGAATTATTTTTAAGTGTCAATTTGTGAACATAAGCATGTGTATACCAAGGGAGATTTGAATGCAAGAAAACTGATTTATGTAAAGCCACTTGCTTGATGAGATGTCTTTAATGGTTTTGTTTTTATCTCATCCTAAGTCTAAAGGTATAATTAAAGTTCACTGCTGTGAGAGGCTCAGAGGTCTTTCCTTTTGGCTCTAATAATTGTTTGGTTTCCAGCTGCAGTCGTTTCTGTGATAAAATCCATTGGTGATTCCATAGAACTTGGCTACTGACATTATGTATGGAGAGGAGGGAAAAGTATCAGTTTAATTTCTTTTTGTCTATTAGATTACTTTATGCCATCATATTTAGTCAGGTATTTTGTGTTGAAAAGTGAAACGTCTTCTGAATCTTATTGCTGCTTCTTGCTGTTGTGGAAATTCTTTCAGAAAGCTTTCAGACTATCACCCCAATGCTACATTTACTGCCTCCATGCTCTTTGAATTTTTCCCATCTTAACTTCTCTTTAGGAGAAAGACTCCTGAGGTTGAACAGTGGCCAGCTTTTAACCATATCTCTTAACCTGGTTCCTATTTTGATCTTCCTTTTCTTTCCTGTGACATTAGACCTTCCTCATCAATGCTATTTTTTGAAAATTCCTTCCTTGTGAGGCATCCTTTGGGCTGATCAATAAAACTGTATTTACCACCTTTGCTCCCAACTCTGATTTTAACTTCTCATTCCCCCCTTTTTAAAAAAAATTTTTTATTTATTTGTGCATACAAGAATCGGGGTGTAGGCCAGAGGTGCAGGGCGTGAGAGGATTCACCAGAACAAGTGGATCTATTGAAATACAGTGCTGAGGGGAGCAGTGAGTAAGATAGGAAAAGTCTGCTGTGTCATGTATGGGTAAAGTCCCTGGCAAGGGATCAAGTTTAATTTATAGAGGTGATAGTGCTGTGACTTAACCTGTAGGCCACCTGGGAATCCCTTGTTATATTAATTTAAATTATAGGAAGTTCATGTTTTATAGCTCCTCTCTCAGTGTTGCTTCATGATATTACTCTAGACTTAAACCAATGAAATGTTATTTTGCCAGTATACAGGCTAAGATTATTAGATTGAAAAAGGAGAAACAAGAATATCTGTAGATTTTAAAGCATTTTATTTTATTTTGAAAGTACAAATTTATAAGTACTTTTCATGTCATAGTTTAAAAATATATTAGAAAAATTATCTATTTAAAATTTTAAATATAAAATTCATGTTTTAATGGATCATTATATTTTATAACATGCATGAGACCAGTTAGCGTTTTCTTAGAAATATTCTATTTCATTAAATTTTGGAGTTAATTTATTCATAAAGTGAATAACAAAAGGATGACTGCAAGGGAGTTGGGTTTCTAGATTATTTTGGGGTAGCTTAAGATAGTATGATTGGCCAAGTATGAGGGTGAGAAAATTTTCCTGCTATTAATTCTGAGAATTGGTTTGGGACCTGCTGTTCAAAACCAATATGAAGAGGAAGTTATTTAACTTTTATTTCAGTGAGTAATAATAATAGTTATGATAGTGATGTCTCCTAACCTATAGTAGTTATGATAGTCACTTCTACTAACCTAGAGAGCATAATGGGCCCATTTAAAAATAATAGTGCTTCAGAGCCATTTATTGCTTAATCTCTTCCAATTTTACTGTCTTCCTCATGTAAGGAGAGAAACATTTGGGTATTAAATTTGTTGTAAATGTAAGTACAACAATAAGCTTTTTTCCTTCACATCCAATCTCTTGCATCTGGATTACTCTCTCAGTAAAACACTTCTGATTGTTTTCCTGTTGTGTATTTCTCCTACTCTATCTGAGTCTTTGTACCTCTTTCTGGAAGTCTCTGAACTACTTAGCTTTCTGCTTTTATTTTCTTTTGATTCTTTGTGCTGCTAAAGAATGTATGACTTTTGCTTTTACCCTACTTTTCTCAAAATGGTGTAATGGTTCACCATGGCCTATTGAACACCAGCCCAAATTAGTTCACCAATCTGTTGAACTATTTTGAACAAATGAATCAATCGATCTGGTTGATATCATTTGCACAAGGCCTTACTTTTCTGTTTCTGCATCTTAATGATTATTTTTTAAGGATCTATAAGCAGGAGCTGTGCCTTTATTTTTTGCATTTTTATTTATAATTATTTCTAATAATTCTAATGCAGAGCTGGACTTTACAGTGAATGGGGAAGGTGAATAAGTAGAAAAAAGTGCAATAAATAAATCAGTATATATTTTTTCTAGTCTTTAACATTTTTAAATACATAGTCTCTGTAAAGTGAATATAGGAGTTAATGAGACTAATGGAATTGAGTAGAGCTGAGTGGACATTGTTATGAATAGGTAGTGTGGCAGGGAGCAGTGTTTAAGTATTATGTTTCTCATATATTTATAAGCATGTTATTATATATTTTTAACTCTATTTACATAGTGTATTTAGCATTTATCCAAAATTCAGTAGTTGGTTTTCAATTGAACAAATACATAAAATCTTTCTTACATATTTTTAAGCTTCTGATCAAATGTTAATACACTGCTGCAGCTGTTTTCCAAAGCTGTTTTCTCAGGGAACCAAACCTCCCCATAGTCACCCTTTTCGTTGATTCTAGACTGGTGTCATAAATTACTGTTGACCAGTGAATTCCAAGGTGAGGGGTGGGGAGGAGGTGGAGAAATGAGAGGGAGAAGGATGAGGATGAGGGAGAGAAGGAGGAGCAGAGATACAGAAAGAGGGATGGAATAAAAAAAGAGAGGAGAGGGGGAGAGAGAGAGAGATAAAGCCATATTAGCCATGGATCTTCCAACCACCCCAGCTAATGATGCTGCATGTAGTAGAGATGAAGTTTCTGGCCAAACTCCTCTTATTCCTGACCCACAAAATCATAAGCAAAATAAAGTAATCAGAATTGTTTCAGTCCATTTAGTTTTGGCACATAGTGCCAGGTAACAGAAACATAACATGTAAAATGTATAAATTTTAAATAATTTATTCAAATTGAACACCCCTTATAATGACCTTCAAAGGTCACATCACAGGGTGCTTGCCCTGACATCAAGCACCCTAGGTTACTTTTGTTTGGTTCTGGATATTATATGACTCTGTTATATATTTGTTATATCTTGTATCACTCACTTATTATACTTGTGTGACTGATCCATATTATAGAGCTAGGTTATAGTTCAAGCATGGTCATTGATATATGGTACTCCATTATATGAATGTATCATACTTTAGCCATTCTATTGATCGATATTGGGTGACTTCCTATTGTTGACTATTATGGACAGTCCTGTTCTGCCATTAACATTCTTATGAAAGCTTTTGGTAAACATGTATATGTCTTCTTTTTTTTAAAAAAAAAAAAGATTTATTTATACACACAAGAGCTGGGGTACAGGCCGGAGTCACAGGAGGTGAGAGGTTTCACCAGAGTGGGGAGCAGAACAGGCAGACTGAAACACACTGCCCTGAGGGCAGCAGCAGGCAAGGCAGGAGAGGTCTGCCATGCTGTGTGGGTCCCTGGACGGCAGCAGGGATCGAACTCATGCTGCAGTGGCTGCGGTTTGCTTCATAGTGCGTTGCTTACCCCACTGCGCCTCCAGGGAGGCCCTATATGTGTTATTGGTGATTTTTAAATTGTTTTACATCTTTCTTGTATATTAATTTTATCTATAAATACCCTTGGTACCAGTTTATATTAATAAGGTTTTATATATATATGTAAATATATAAACTAGGTTTTACACACACACACACACACATAGTTCAAGCATATGATGATAATATATGTTCCCACGCTTAGCAAATGGAGTCCATAGTGGTTATTGTGGAAATATATGTTGATTGATTATTTAGAAGTATTAAAGTGCATATACTTTAAAAACATGATTTTCAAAGTCTAAATTAATTATAGAGTTTACACTCCAATCTTTCAAGTATAAAAAGGGAAATATCCTTTTAATTCAACATTACTTTTGAATTAATAATAGCTTATTGGAAAGTATTTCATCTGCCTAGAGTTATTGTTTTTTGTTTTGTAAATAGTGTGAGAAAGAAAATCACTTCATTTCTTATTATAATGATAAAAAAAGGGTACAAATAAGCAATTGAAGTTTCTGTGTATAATTCCTGTATCTAAGGGCTTTAAACTTAAGTGCATTATTTTTAGGACAGAACCATAAATTATATTTGTGTGTATAACTTGAAAATAGCCTTGTTGGAGTACACATTCTTTATTTTGGTGAGGTATGTGTTTATAGCTGTATCATCTCATTTAAATTAATAAACTCTAAAATTATCTTTTATCTCCACCTCTAATCAACTGGAACATTTTCCATTTTCTTTGCCTCTTTTCTGTAACATTTTGAGTATTTACTTAAAAAATTGCTGTGATAAAACTATTCAGATCTGATTATTTTCAATCCCAGTACATTTACTTAAATATCGGTACCTTGCAGGAAAGTGACTCTAGTATGTCACCTTTTTTTTTTTTTGGTAAAGCATGACATTTAGACAAAACATGAGTGATACGAAGACTCAATGTCAGATGTTTTTATAGTTTGTGGTTGCTAACTCCGAAGAATCAGGATATATAAAAAGTGTCTTGCAACCATCCCAGACCGGGTAGGAGATTCATCATCGGTTCAAGCAGTTTCTTTGTCTTCACCACCATCACACTATCCCTCACACTCCACCGCACCACACCACCACGCCGGCGTCCCCGAGATGCTAGCTTTATACACCTCGTGCATCAGCCCAGGTGCATCCACCTGCGCATGCCCACCCTGGAATGCTTGCAGCACCGCAGGTGTCCATCATCGCAGTGGTGGGAGGGCGGAAAGACCAGATCAACCTTTACCCTACAAAAAGATAAAAGAATCTTTTCAACTACTAAGCTTAAAATATGTGTTTATAAACAAATGCGATGTATTTTCTGTCTTGGTTTTTCCTTGCTCTTTTAATTGTTAATATATTTTTATTTTTTCAAAATACTGTGATGTGTCTTAGTTCTCATTCATTAATTCACTCAGCAAACATTTATGGAGGGTTTTATAAGGGCCAGATTCTGGGCCCTTCCATTTCATAGACCTGGCCTTCCCCTGGGAGAGATCACAGTCTATTGTGAATACCTGCTATCTAGACAGGTATTAATAGTGCAGAAGCTAATATGTATATAAGCAAGGTAGAATCAGCAGCTCATTCTGCTGATGGAGACTGGGATGTTTTATAGAGCATATAAAATTGTAACTGAAACTTGAAGGAAGTGCAGATTTCCCTTTCTATCTAAAGGTAGAGTTTTGCCCTGAAACCTTTCACAAGACCAAAAGGCCTAAATCGAAGAAGAAATTACCATTAATTAAATATGGCGAAAAAATATTACCTACCAAATCATAGCAAAGAGCACATAAAACCTAAAACCACCTAAGATATAGTCAAAGCAGTAATGATATGATGGGTACACAGTATATAAATTAGTTCCTGGGGCAGGAGTTTGGCAGTGCTACTCTTGCTCCTTGGAAAGTGTGCTCTTTGTAGGAAAACTGCTGCAAAACCACCATTGAATATTGTTTTTGTCTTTTGCCTTTTGTAGTTAAAGTGAAAAATCCTTGGCAGATTTTTATTTTCATTTATGAAAAACAGGTACTAACATAGGTCCTTGTAAACATAAAATGGAGTAACTTGAACTTTTAAAAAACAGAATACCTGCAAAAAAATTGAACAAGTGAAATGCAAAGGAAGTAGTGTAATACAAAGGTACAGAGCTGTGAAAGGCTTAGAATCTCAGGAAACAGTGCTTCAGTTCCATTTGCTTAGAGCTTAAGACACATTTAATGAAGAAGAGCGGCAAAGAGTGAAGATAAGGTAGTTTGCCATTCCCATTGACAGAAACTGAGACTCAGGATTCACTAAGGGTTTCTCCCTTGGAGTATTGCAGTAATCTGGGAACTGGTAATCTGTTGTAAAAACATCAGGAGTTGAAGAAAAGGTAGACCTTAACCAGCAGAGACTAGTGGAATTAGCTGTCACAAAACACACACACACAAACAAGAATATGAAGAATGAGAGAAAAAAATCACCAACATATTCTCAGGACAATAAGTAAATCTGTTGGCCATTCCAAAAGTAGAGATGCTACAACTTAAATAGAAATACCATTTAGAGGGATACATCCAGTTAAGAACAAGAGAGCTCTGGGCAGGGAGCTCTTACTCCTTTGTCTCTTTTCAACAACCTGGATGAATTCACAGAGTGCCAGTGGATAGAGCAGGTGCTAATATGGTTGATAAAGAAGCAGGCTGCTTGATTTTTGATAGGAATATATAATGACTGAAATGTCAGAAAATAAAATTTAAAGGCATCAATATAGATTTCCACAATTCTATAATTATTGGAAAAAAATTGTTAGGTGATTCAACAAATAGCCCAAATAAGAGCATTATGTTATGAGTGTTCTGAGACTGTGTAGGGTAAAGGTTGATCAGGTATTTCCACCCTCCCACTACTGATATGGACACCTGTGGTGCTGCGAGCATTCCAGGGTGGGCATGCGCAAGTGGGTGCACCTGTGTTGGACACGGGCTTAAATGGGCGGCGTCATGAGGACGC
>JAGFMF010011568.1:236441-315158 GCA_019455555.1 Galemys pyrenaicus
TCTACTAAATAAAGTATGAAAAGCCACCAAGGGCTCCAAGACTCTCCTTCCCTGACCCGTCTGCCCAGAACCATCCCGAACCCTGCTCCAGTGCCACCCCGTTTCCTGTCGCTACAGACTGTCAAGGAAATACTGCCTTACCAGGGAACCTGAATAAAGGAACTGACAGCACCTCTGTAGCCTCCATCAGGCATTTCATTTAGTTTTGGGACCTTATTAAAATGATAGAAGACCATGACCAGGGGAAGAAGGTAAGAAGGATGGTGGAAGTCTTGGGAACAACAATATTGCAGGTAAAACATAATGAAGTGGGGGTGATAAAGTGTTCAACTAAATAAAGGAGATAAGACCTTTGTTGAAAAGAAGAATTTTGTAGGGGGAAGATGGCAGCACTATGTGGAAGTCCATGAAAGTAGGTTCATTTAAAGATAAGGTGATTTTTCTAATAATTTTCATTGTGAATAGGAAACGAAATACTGTTAGACTAAATACCTTTTGGAAAAGAAGTTGTCTGTGGACTGTGAGTATCGAAGCTATGAATGGTGCCAACTTGTCAGTCAAAACGTGAGTTGTGGGATTTCTACTTAATGATCCCCACTGTCTCCTGAAGAGACCTGAGAGTGCAAAATACAGCTTGATATCCTTCAGATGTGTGTTGGCCAGACGGCCTCAGCTGGATGCATTTAGGAGTCCTGAAGCAGGGGGCCCTGGTCCTCATTTAGGGTTGCATACTGAGAGGTTTTTATTTGAATGGTGGGGAATAACTTAGTTTCTAAATTGTGATGTGCTCAATAATAATCACAGCCACTAGAATTGAGTGCGTTCATTCCTAATGCTCGAGTAGGTGCCGTGTATGTGCTATCTGATGTAATCACCACAGCAAACTTGCATAGTGTTTTCTTATTTTTATCTGTTCCTCATTTTACCACTGAACAAAGGAAAAGAAATTGAGAACATCTGTGACACTGAAGGCCTGTCAGTGCCTCAGTCCCTCATCTGAAAGTGTGGATGATAATAATGTCTGCCACATAGGTATGTAGTGGGGGCTAAATGCATCTGGTACATAGTAGATAGAAGCTTAAAAGTTTGCTATGAAATATATATAACATAGAAGGCCTTCATGGTGGTGCAAGGGGTTGGATTGCAGTGCTCTGAAGCTATCCACAGCCACTGCAGCATGAGTTTGATCTCCAGCTAGGGAGATGACCTACATGACGCAGCAGACCTCTCCTGTCTCACTCGCTGCTTCCCTCAGCTGTGCATTTCAGTAGATCTGCCTGTTCTGCTCCCTGCTCTGTCCCTGGTGAATTCCATCACCCCCTGCACCTCTGGCCTGAACCCCAGCTCTTGTATGCATAAATAAATCTTAAAAATATATATGTGTGTGTATATATATAAAACATAGATGTATGTGTGTGTATCTATATATCTGCAAATAATGATGGCTACAAAGCTCATGCATTTTGTACTGTGAACTTCTATTCTCCCTCAGGTAACAATGGATGGAAGAGAATATGACATTTCACAGAAGGAATATTGGAAAAAAATTGGTATTCTTACCCTTTAAAAGGAAAAATATTTTTAAAACCAAGTCTTCCTTTTTGGAATTTGGTAAATATCCCAATGGGAATTGATGACTACTTGAATAGTCTTATATTCCTATGTATAAGAACAACTTACAATATTTTTGACTCTAATTCTTACTCATCCTTCTACAACCTCTTAAGGGGCAATCTGAGCCTCAAAATGGAATGAGATTGAATGGGATTATGTTTACTTATTATTATTTTCTTATTATTTCCTGCCATGTATAGAGGTTATTTGTCTAGACCTACAGCTCAGCCTTGGCATGACCTTTAGCATTTTTGTTATTTCTTTGAATACTTCATTTTTGGTCTACAGATACTCAAGTCTCCATTTGATTGACTTGAGACATAGTACTAAGCTTTAATTTTACCTCATTTTCCCCCTAAACCACTTACACAGCACTGAAAGACATCTACAGAACTTTACATAGGCCATTTAAAAAAAAAAGATATATGCTAATTCTTAAAATTTTAAGTTTCCATATGTTTTCAGAAACAAACATTACTTTGTAAAAAATAGATAATGAATAATTTGTTAGGTATTCATGTACTGATTATTGTGAATCATTAGTGAAAGAAATAAACTTTGTTTCACCCTTTGTCCAGCCCAGAGAACTTTCATGAACAAAGAGTAATGCTCCCTTTTAACTGACCCAACTCCAAGCATTCATGGAAGCAGTTTCTCCTGTTCTGCTGGCTCAGTGATTCTTGAATGTATAAGTGCTTTGCAATATCTGCCATCTCCATCCTCACTAGATGTATACTTAGTTTGTACTCTAAAATTCTCATACTTTAGTTATTGTAGTAACCTATTACTTGAGGTTTCTACCTCCAGTTTTGGTTCAAATCAACCCCTACCCTCCATGGTAGTCAATTTTCTACACTGAGTGGTGACTATGTTCCTTGCCCAGCAGAAGTTTTAAGCAGTTGAACTGTCCTTGAGGGCTTCCTCAATACCTCCCCTACTAAATTTCCAGCAATATCCTCTTTCTGCTTTCTCCAGCTTCATCAGACCCCTTGAACATTATACTCCAGAAATATAAGATCGTTTTCTCATTTGTATACTCATTTCTAAAAACATTGCATTTCTCCTTCCTAGTTCTAGGAACATGGAGTCTGATGCATGTAGTTTGAATTGAAGTTTTGTGACTAATCTCAGAAACAGTTTTTAATTTCTATCTCCTTCAACTTTCAGATCTGTAATATAGGGACAAGATTAGTGCCAAAGTTATAGATCATTGTAAAGATTGAGTTAGTGCAGTTAAAATGCTTAGCAGTGCCTGACACATACTAGATGAACATCAGTTTAAGTCTGTATTCAGTCTGGGCATTTGTGTTAAATCACTGTGCCTCTGATTCTCCCTGTCTTAAGTGCTCTTCCCTTCTGTCAGTGAATTTATGTTCATTCTGTAGAATTTTCCTAAGGTGTTTTTTTTTTTCCTAATTTATTTTTGTGTAGAAGAATTGGTTCTAAGTCAGAGGTACAGCAGGTGAAAGGATTCATCAGAGATAGAGTGGGGAGCAGAACAGGCAGATTTTACTGAAATACACTGCTAAAGTGAGCAGTGGGCAAGACAGGAGAGGTCTGCTGCACCATATGTGGGTTAACTTCCTGGCTAGGAACTGGACTCAGGCTATATGGATGACAACAGTGAAACTTAACCCTAGGCCACCAACTAGGCCCTAAGGTATCAGTTACTTAATAAAGCTTTTCCATTTATCACCCTTTCCATTCTCAGAAAGATCTGTTCAATCTTATCCTCTGTTCTGCTACTGAAAATTAAAAGTAAGCTTATATGCAACAGATATAATGCAAGTATTTTTTACATGAGTGTCCCCTATTGGATCATAAACTCTTGAGAACAAAGACTTATTTGTTATTGTTTTCTCAGAAACTAGCTTAGTGCCTAGCACATAGTATTCAATAAATAATTATTGAGCTGTGTTTTTTGAATTGAATAGCAAAGTGCTTTATGACATGAAGTGGTGGTATTATTGAATTTCAAACTTTTAGACTAATCTAGAAGCACTTTATCACTATGTCTTGCTGATATGCATACATACAGACAGACATATATATCTGCTTGTGCATAGTTTGATTAGTATATACTCTATTAAAATAATTACTGCAAGTTGTTCATTTATTTAACTACTTCTAGTAGTTTATAAGAATTGCATTTCTTTGATTTCCCATATAGAAGTGCAAGCCAGGAGTTGTGGTGATTCAGTGCCAAGGATCTGTTGCTGTTCTCCTGGAAGATTGCATGTCTGCTGGTTCAAGCTGTGCTTTAATAAACAGGAGCTCAAACACTTTATGATGGGAAGTACAGCTGAGGACTCTTTCAAGTGCACAAGCGAATCATGCTGAATGCTTTTCTGGGTCATGTTCATTTCATAAAAAACAGCCAATTCCCAGCCTTCCCAGAAGAGGAAATGCTGAAGGTCCCTAATAGCAATGTGGGGTAAGAAGGAAACCAAGGACTAGGAAGGGGAGGGGCCCCCACCGCCTGTCCTTTCCTTGGTGAGTAATAGACACTCAGGTCTCCATGCTGTGGCTTTCAGACTAAATTCTTGCATTTGCTTGAATGCGGAAGCCCTCCTCCTCCTCTCCCCTCTTCATTGCAACCACATTGTTCCAGTGACCAAAGCAACATGACATAGAAGCAGAGAAAACACACCAAGTCTTTGCTAGTTGTTGGGCAGAGAAAATGTTTTTGGATGTTTGAAGTATGTTTCCCATGTTCATTTCCTAATCATGAGTTGTTTTCAAAGCCAAACACAATAGCATCGTGAACACTCATCAACATTTGGTAGGTTTTGCTGCCAAGCTAATCAACAGATTTCAAATTAGTGGAATGAGAATAGATAGGATGTTTTTGGTAAAGAAGTAGCTTCATGGGAAATTTTATTTTTGTTTACTTAAAGATTGTTTTTTTATAATATATATCTTTACATAATGTTATCTATCTATCTAAAAACATGGATACATATCTTCCAAATCTAAATCTTAATTTTATTGGCCGTGTTTTAACATGCAGTTTTTTGATTATTCTTTTTTGTTTGTTTAGAAAAAGTTTATTGAGGAGAAAAGGAACAGAAATAAAGTGGGACTCCCAGGCCAGTGGAACCAGGCAAAGGAGAGGCAAGGGAACCCTAGATTATTCTTAACATTTTTGCTATTATATATGCGATGGACATTAGCCAAGTTATCTTTTTAAAAACCTGATGAATTATTGAAAAGGTATTTCACTTGGATCTAAATGTAGGATTAGAGTAGTTTATCTGTGTCATAATTTACTTGTGCACTGATGAAAGATAATTTTCCTCATTGTCTGGGATGGAGAAGCAACTGCTTGCTCTGGAATGTGGAGCCTGTCACTGCTAAGTGGGACAGCCTGTGAATTCTGAAACCAGCAGCAGATGATCTCAGGAAACCTGTTGAGTGATAGAGGATATAAAATAGGTAAATGGTCAAATCACATTTGGAAGGGACAAGAACAGCCAAGCTACAAGAGGCAGTTTGAGAGAGATTTTGGGGTAGGAAGTCAGGCTGGTGTGTCCTGGGTTAGTCATTTTCTTGTGGGTGTGGAACTGCAACCAGTGGTGCCCATCAGAGAGAACCAGAGTAATGTGTCTTTAATTCTGTTATTAGAATCATGTGGTTTGTAGCAGAGAGCACAGCTGTACGTGAGGCCTTCAGGAAGCTTTGTGAATAGGAAGACACATGTAGTGGGGAAAGATCTCAGACTAGCTGTCACTGGGGAGATGGAAGTTCAAGGTCAATTTCACTTGCTTGGCTTAAAGAGTATTGAGAGAAAAGTTCATTTTCATAATGTTTCTTTTGGCTGGAGACAGGAGAAATGGGGAAAAGATTAACATGTTTTTCTAGGATCTCTTTTGGGCTAATCAGATTATACTAATGAAAATGATTTTGTGTGCAAGGCCCAGTATTTAGTGCATTGTGCATGTAAATTTTTAAATTATCACTATAATTCTGAGTGGTTGGGACTCTTATTCTTCCTTTCTTACAGATGAGAAATTGAGGCACAGAGAGATTAAGCAGTTACCTAGAATCACCCAACTAGTCCATGGCAGAACTGGGATTGAACCAAAGTGGTGGAGTGCCTGCCTTAGGCAAGTGTATAGTACTGGCCAGGCATGAACTCTACTGCAGGGGAGGTGGGGTGTGCAATAGCTGGTTGTTATCTATGCAATACTTCTGTGAAACACTTATCTCACTGGGTTTAAGTCCTTGATTTATATTTGTGTAACTTTTGTCCTTTTGTAATCTTTTAAAGGCAGTTAAGCTTTGTATTTCTGGCATCAGCTTAGTGCAAGAGACCTCATAAAATGTGGGACACCTGGGGCTGATAGTGGTAGGAAGAGCTCCAAGATCCTCTGCCACACTTTCCATCTTTTGTTGCAAAGAGAAAACCCCTCATTTCTGCTCTATTGAAGTTTGCTTTCTCTTTGTCATCAATGTTTCCATCTTTCTAGAAATACATAAAGCCAGTCACCTCTCTTGAAGATAAACAAACTACCAGTGCTGAATCAATTCAGAACTAAATTAGTGCCTTCGGGCTGATTCCTTTTATTTGTTCACTGTCTGGGCACCTCTAGAATATTTGTTATTTATCTCCAACTATCTGTAATTCTGAAGGGATTCTGGGGTTATCTCTCCATGGGGAGAGATTAGAGCATTGGGTAAAAAGTTTCCATTATGAAATATGTCCAGGATGAAGCTACAACCTGGCACTCAAAAGGTGTGTGACAATTCCTTTCCAGATACCTACTTCTGCCTTACTTTCCTGTAGCCCCATCACGTACCTTGGACTGATTGTTTGTCCTCAAATAGATCTGTAGCTTAAGTCTCTGGATCTGGCCTTTATTAGAAATACCCTTTGCCTGGACCTCCGTGGTGGCACAGGGGTTAAGTCTGAGCACTATCAAGCTATTGCCAGCCACTGCAGCACAAATTGGATCCCTAGTCAGGAAGCTAAACCACAGAGGGTGCCCCCCACCCCCACTAAAATACACTGCTCTCCTCAGCAGTGTATTTTAGTGGATTCACCTGTTCTGCTCCCCACTCTATCTTTGATGAGTCCTCTTAGCCCCCCATACTTCTGCCCTTGTATGTATAAATAAATAAACCTTTTTTAAAAAAGAGAAATACCCTTTGCCCCACATAATTCTGCCAGTGGACACTCCTGGAGATGACGGAGAGCAGCTGAAATTTTAAGCTGGATTATTCGACCAGCAGTACCAGATTCTTTCCCCTATTGCTTTCCAAGTCTCCTGAGACCTGTTATGTGTGGTACACAGTGAGTCCTCACACTGTCCTCTTCAGGAAGAGAGACTGATGGCCCCATTGATCACAGAAAGCCGGCCATGCAGTCCTGCAGCTGAGAATGGCAGAGCCCGTGATTCAAACACAGGTCTGATTCTTCACTTTCCACTTTATCACACTATCTCTCCACAACCCAAAACAGAAGGGAGACTTTCCTTGTCTTCTTTGTTTCCTGGGGTGACTGCCCACAGTTCATCTTTCATCTTACAAGTTATGGAGTCTTTGACCTAAGTCAGAGTCTCTCACTTGATTAAATCACCCTTTTGTGAGAAAGTTGGAAACTCAGAAGCCTCCAGAGGCTAGGTAGGTAATGTTTATGTGACAAGTAGGTGATGGTAACTGTCACAAACTGCAGGGACCTGTGTCTCTTCTGAAGAGGCCGTGGTACTCAGCTCCAGCTACTGTTGCTAAGAGGCAGTGTGGCCTCAGTGTTCCCAGAGTGCACGCTTTTCAGAAAAGCTAAGATTCTGAATTTTTGAGTTTTCCAAATGTTCAAAACACAGAGCAAGCAAACCAATCATGTGAACAGACCAGATTTTCAGGCCACATTTGTGACTTTTGCTTGGGGACCTGAGTGTCTGTTGCCATTTTGCTTGTTTGTGTCATTACCTGCCCATCTGGGTTTGTGACTCATAGCTTTAGGAAAAGAGAACAAAATTAATAAGTGAGACATGGATATGAAAAAGAGTTAAGAAAGCTGTTATTTTATTTAAAAGAGTCATACTAAAATAAATGGAGCAATTCTCAATTTATATTTAGCTACAAGTGGCATTCTAATTTAGTGACCAGAAAGAATATTAGATTTCCTTTAGTGTTTTCCCAGTTTAAGTGGTCATTTTTTTTTGGTCTAAATTTTGCCTAAGGATGTTTTATAAATTTACTAAAAAACTCCTAAATATTAAAATTTTAAGAATTAAAATTTTTTATGTAAATAAAATTTTAGACTACTACAGAATCACTTTATTAGAAGCATCCTATTGCTGAATTACTAGTTATTACTTTGACAACTTTATTACTTTCTCATTCTGGATACAGCACAGTAAGTTTGATGAGTATTTGAGCATATTTAATGAAATTATCACAGAACCTATACATATATTAACAATCTATTTGTAGTGTCATTCTTGCATGTGTCACCAGGAAGGGCACAGAGCAGGTTATCTATGATTCCGAGCAGACAGGTCAAGAAGGAGTCCTGGAGCCCTTGGTGGCTTTCTATGCTTTTACTATCAGAGGCCACCAGGTACATGGCAGGTAGGGGGTCCCGGGGGCCAGGAAGCTGGCAGGCCTCGTAGCCCCTGGCACATCTTCACTCTGTGGGCTCTCTCTCTCTCTCCTACGTCTTCTTCTGCTCTTCTTTTCTTTCTGCCTCTCTTCTGCTGGCGTCCTCATGATGTCTCCCTTTATGGCCGTGTCTAAGCCTAGGTGCACTCACTTGCTCATGTCCACTCAGGCATGCGTGCAGGACTTCAGGTGTCCATCATTACACCAGTGGCAGGAGGGTGGAAAAGCCTGATACTTTTCCATTTACCCTACAATCCACCTCCTCAGAGTTTTCTGCCATACAAATTATACATAAGTTTCTCTGGGCAAATATGGACATTGCAGCCATGACCCACAAAAGTAAACAATACAGTTGTAAATAGAAGCATAACAAAATATAACAGAATACAAATAAATATGCTGAGGCAGGGCACCAACCTAGGGGCAAAAGATAAGATTATTGGCACCAGCTGATGATCCACCACCACGTCTGCTGCCGAAGGCACTGCTCATGCGAGGCGGGAACCACTCACAGCATCTGCCATCACACGCCAGGAGCCGTCAAGCTTCCTGGCCTTCTCTGGCTGTGGTCTCAGTCACAAGCCACACACCATACCCACCCCCAGGATGCTCTCACTCTTGGAATTGCAATACTGTGCTCTTTGGGGGTAATCGCCCAATCCCCAGAGTACTCTCTGCTGTCACTCCAGCACTTGGCTTTCATAACCACCAATGTGACATGCAGACCCTGCACTCAGGCCAACCCTGTGCACATGCACACGGGTCGGGGATCCGTGGATCCAAGCTCCACATGCAGCCTCTCTCGGGTCCCCTTTTCAGCTGTGGGCTCCACCACAAGCCATGTTCCCTTTCTGTCCCCCAAGGATGGTTCCTCAGCTCTTCACCCTCACTCAACAGCAGGGCCTCACCACATTGGTGATTTTAAGAGACTCACTGGCTTTCTTTTTTTTAATAGGTAGGCTGCTTACCAGCTGCTCAGGGCTTCCCAAACTTAGCACCAGCTTTTGCTTTCTCTAGTTGGCTTTCTGATACCTCTCCTCTGCTTGGCTGCAGAGAACTGGGTGAGGGTTTCCTCCCTCAGCCAATCTTGGGCTCATCTCGTGCCCTGCCCTTTCCCTACTCTGGCCATTGCCTCTCTGGGCTGTGGCCCGGGAATGTCAGGAAGTACACAAGCTGCTTTTGGTCACTAGGGCCCACCAGCCATACCTTCATTCTTATCTCCTGGGGTTTACAAACAATATCATCCACACCCAGGGTCCCATAAACAAAACATCAACCTGTAAAAGTTACTAGCCTTCTGGCGGGATTGTCAGCCCATCAGTCCTTTCCTTGTGTCAGCCGTGGGTGAGCTCCAAATGATGAATCGTGGGCCTCTTCTCCAAGGAGTCTGCTGCCTTGGGGGTCGTGGACTGGTCCTTGTGGGCTGTCTCCTCCTCCAGTTGGGGTCTTGTCCTGCAGCTCCTGGACCTTGTCCACCTGTGCTTCTGCATTGTCTTTAATTCTTCTTGCAGCCCCTGGACTTTGGTCACCTCCTGTGTTGCCATGGAGCTCCAACATTGTCACATGCTCACAGTCGGCCACCTCTCAGTCCCTCCTGAGGTCTTCAGAGGGCTCCACATCCGCCTGCATTGAATCATCCTGTCGACTATGCCAGTTGTGGTTCCAGGAAGGGCACAGAGCAGATTATGATTCTGAGCAGCCAGGTCAAGGAGGAGTCCTGGAACCCTCGGTGACTTTTTATGCTTTTATTATCAGAGATGACCAGGTACACGGCAGGCAAGGGGGTTGGGGGGCCAGGAGGCTGGCAGGCCTCCTAGCCTCCAGCACATCTTCACTCTCTGTTCTTTCTCCTCTTCTCTCTTCCTCCTGCCTCTCTTCTGCTGGTGTCCTCATGATGTCTCCCTTATAGGCCCATGTCTAAGCCCAGGTGCACTCACTTGCACATGCCCACTCAGGCATGTGTGCAGGACTTCAGGTGTCCATCATTACACCAATGGCAGGAGGTGGAAAAGCCTGATACTTTTCCAATTACCCGACATTGCACATTCATGATCTTTTGATGATCTTGCTTTTTTTAAGTAGAAACCTTATGATTTTACCATAGCAATTTAAAGTTATCTCAGTATTAGGTAAAAATAGCTTTTTTGTCATTCTTTACTTACTTAAACTGGTATGACTAAATTCACTGTCTGATGACTCAAAT
This sequence comes from Galemys pyrenaicus, assembly GCA_019455555.1. NCBI lineage: Eukaryota > Metazoa > Chordata > Mammalia > Eulipotyphla > Talpidae > Galemys > Galemys pyrenaicus. The sequence goes on from JAGFMF010011568.1 coordinate 246,862, forward strand.
TTTTATCCATAAAGCTATGAAAGCATACCTAAATAGGCATTTAAAATAAGCTATATATGAATACACTTTAAGAAACACCACGTTCCATATTTTTTTTTTAAAGATTTATTTATGCATACAAGCACTAGGGTACAGGCCAGAGGTGTGGGGGGGGGTGAGAGGATTCACCACAGACAGAGCGGGGAGCAGAACAGGCAGATCAACAGAAGCACACTGCTGAGGGGAGCAGCGGGCACAGCAGGAGAGGTCTGCTGCACCATATGGGTCCCCTCCCTGGCTGGCAGCAGGGATCGAACTCGTGCTGCAGTGGCTGTGGTCTGCTTCATAGTGCGTTGCTTGACCACTGCACCACCAGGGAGGCCCCCATAAATGTTTTTCAACATATGCAGCTCACATATCCAAAATGCAGGCATGCTTACCAGAGGAATGTTTCTCTTAGATGAACCAATAATTTCTGAGTTGTAAAGTTTCCTAAACTGCTTGTCTGTAAAAATTTGAAGTTCTGTAATGAATTTTTGAGTGACTTATAGTGGGTAAGGGCTGCTGGTGTCTGTGCCCCATGAGTTGTTGTCAATCCTAATTGTTCACTAGAATCACCTGAGGAGCTATGCACACATTCCTAGACCCCTCCCCCCGCAAGAGATGATTTGCTTGGTCCAGGGTAGTATCTGGATGTTGTCTTCTTTTGCTTTTAAATACTATCCAGGTGGTAATAATGTGCAGTCAGGGTTAAGAACCACTATTAGCCTTACAGGAGAATGCTAGGCATAATTTCTATGCTGTTTCTGAGTTTTAGCATTAAGTTCACTCCACTCCAGGTCTTCAGCAGCTGACTCATGTCATGTTACGGGGGACTGTGGGCTACGCTGACTTGGTCTGAGGTTGAAAGCCTCCCACATATATGGTTCTGTACACTTAATGCCATGGAATAGAAAGCCCTATTTGTGTGCTTCTGTTAATGTGTTTTCTTAATAATGGGCCTTTATGGATGCACTGGGCAATGTGCTTGATGTCAAAATTATATTTAATATTCTCAACAATTCTATAATTTTACGAGGGGAAAACTAAAGAGCAGAAAGAGAAAAGAAAGTAAAATGGTCAAGCTCATACAACTACTAAGTGGTAAGTTGTAAACCCAGGTAATCTGATTCTAGAGTTCACATGTTTAACCTTCAAACTAAAGGATTCAAACAAAGGAGTAAGACAGAGAGTAAAACTGCTCCAGGCAAACATTAGGGTGTTGTAGGGACTTGGGGGGATCTCTTGAGTCAGTCACCACCATACAACTGACTGGACCTAGTTAGTTGCTGTCAGGTAGTGTAGGCAGAATGTCTGATTTTTAAAGTTGTAATCTAAAAATCTGGAATATTTAACCTGAATATTTATTAAAATTTAAAACATCATGAGCTTTATTGTAAACTTTACTAACTTCACTGTTGGTCATCCTTGCTAACAAAAATCCTTGTCAATGACAAATATACAGAAGAGCGTAGTGCCAGGAAGGGGCACAGAGCAAGTTCTAGATGGTTCTAATAGATGGGGTAAAGGAAGGAGTCCTGGAGCTCTCAGTGGCTTTTTAGGTTTTATTGTCAGAGGTGGCCAGGTGCATGGCAGGCATGGGTGCCGGGGGGGTGGGGGTGGGGGTAAGGGGTGGGCAGGAGGCTGGCAGCCTCCCAGCCCCCAGCACATCTTATTCTCTCAGCTGCTTTGCTTCTCTCTGCTTCTACTGCTGGCATCCTGTTCTTCCTGCTGCTTCTGGTTTTTCATTCTGCTGCCGGTATCCTCATGACACCACCCTTATATGCCTGTGTCCAAACCCAGGTGCATCCACCTGCGTATGCCCACTTAGGCATGTGTGCAGCACCGCACGTGTCCATCATTATACCAATGAAGGGACGGAGGAAAAACCTGATAGTTTTCTCTGACCCTACAAAGAGATAACACAGTGAGTTTACACACACTGAAAAGGGTAGCAAATAATTTCTTTTGGTGAGGGACTGGTTTTTACTGACAGACACTAGCTCTTTGTCTTACTTTCTCTATGACTGGTGTGGATTTTCTTATATGAGGCCAAAGCTAAGTGTGGGTGCAGGAATGTGATACTGGTCAAAGGTTATATCAAGGACATCTGTCCAGTTTCCTTGCTACCTCTGTGGTTCAGTAAAAATGAGGGTATCAGGATGTTACAGATAGGTGTTAAGATGTAACCTCCCACCCAGTCTAATGTTCTGCATCTGCTCTGTTTTCATGGGTAAATTACTCATTTGTGTGTGTGTATTAATTAGTGTCAGCTGAACAGTATGATTAACATTTCCTTAGTATTCACCAGGCATTTCATCTGAGAAGCATTTAAGAACTTGGAAAAATAGTTTTATAATTTTATGCAGCATTGCATTTTAAAAATCTAATTTGATCAGATATTGAGCTTTTAAAAAATATTTGAGACTAAGGAGTATTAATTATAAGCAATTTTACAAAAAGATTTGTACTTAAATGTTTTTCTTTAAAATATTTATTTATTTATGCACATACAAGAGCTGGGGTACAGGCCAGAGGTGTGGGGGATGAGAGGAGTCACCAGACACAGAGTGGGGAGCAGAACAGGCAGACTGACTGAAACACACTGCTGAGGGAAGCAGCGGGCAAGGCAGGCGAGGTCTGCTGCGCCATGTGGGTCCCCTCCCTGGCCGCGGGGATCGAACTCGTGCTGCAGTGGCTGTGGTTTGCTTCATAGTGTGTTGCTCAACCCTCTGTGCCACCAGGGAGGCCCTGTCCTTTAATGTTTTAATGCAGCATATGATGGCTTAGGTGTTCTTATAACAGTGCTGTATTTTACAAGAAACATCCTTGTTTATGGCAATATAATCACAGGACCTGAGTGTTAGTTAGCATTTTGATTTAGAAGCAGTCCTATCTTATTTCCATAGCCTCTATAACTGTGGTTCAGATTCCATTAGCTTGACTTATTCATCTAACCATAATGGGAACTGTCTTCTGGTTGGAGGAACCAAAATGAGCTTTCTTAGAGGGTGCAGGGGGTTGTAATTTGTATGTTAGAAAAACAGAGGTAAAATAATTAGTTATTCTTAAGGAAACACTAAGCCTGCAACCATCCCAGGCCCGGGAGGTTCATCATTGATTCAGACAGCTTGAAAGAGAACCCTGGAGCCCTTGATATCATCCCAGAGGTTAGAGGAGAGGAGCCAGCAGGGAGACAGCTACTTGGCTTGCTTGTCCTGTGAATCCCCACAGGTTCTTTCTTAGCCGTTTTCTGACACTCTCCACTGTACTCCACCCCACTGTCCTCTGCCACCACCCCACCCCCCACCGGCCTCTGCTGCTGCTCTTAGATGCTCAGTTTCTAGCTAAGGTGTGCTACGCACGCAGGCCCACACCACACTCCTCCAGGTGCTGCCATCAGGCACGCGTGTAAGACTACAGGTGTCAATTATTGAAGCTAATGACGAGAGGGAGGGGAAAACCTGATCACTTTCACCCTCCACTAAGCAATTACTATTCTTAGGAAATAATATGGTTGTGGAAAAAATTGCAGTGTTTACTTTTGCATATTATGACCTATTTACTTCAGAATCTGAAACACTTGATCCTTCTTCGGCCTGTATTTGTGAGTAGATTTCAAAATGTTTTGACTTTTTTCAATGATAAGGGAACAATTATTAAAAACGGCTATAGATTTGTAAATTTATAGTGGATGTTCTGTCCTCTGAGAATTTTCTGTTTCTTTCAAATACAGATAGTTTCTCAAATTAATGCCTTGCTTTGACTATCTTTCTGATTTTATGGCATATTTTATTGAGCTGTGTCCCTTTTGGGATAATTATTTCTAATCATAAGGATTAAGGTTGATGTAGGGTCAGAGAAAACTATCAGGGTTTTCTGCCCTCCTGCCCACCGTTGGTATAATAATGCAAACCTGCAGTGCTGCACACATGCCTAGGTGGGCAAGTGCAAATGGGTGCACCTGGGTTTGGACATGGGCTTATGAGGATGCCAGCGGGAGCAAGAGCAGCAGCAGAAGCAGCAGCAGCGGGAGGAACAGGATACTAGCAACAGAAGCAGCCTAGAGGGTGAGATGCGCCGGGGGCTGGGAGGCCTGCCAGTCTCCCGGCCCCGCCCCCCGGCACCCCTGCCTGCCATGTACCTGGCCATCTCTGTAATAAAAGTATAAAAGCCACCGAGGGCTCATAGACACCTTCCTTTACCCCCCGTCTGCTAGAACCATCCAGAATCTTCCCAGTGCCTTCCTGGCACTAAAGTTGAAATAGCTAGTTTGTTATAATTCTAGTTTTAAGGAAGAATTTTATTTGTTACAACTCTTGAAAATTTAGGATACTTCAGTTCAATATTTGTTGAGTACTTGTAGGGTCAGTAAAAAGTGATCGGGCTTTTCCACCCTCCTGACATTGGTGTTGATGATGGACACCTAGGGTCCTGTGTGCATGCCTAATGGTGGGCACCTCAAGTAGGGTGTGGGCATGTGCAAGTGGGTGCACCTGGGCTGAGACCTCGGGCAGTTAAGGGCAGCGTCATGAGGATACTAGGAGAGAACAGAGAGAAAGAGCGAGCGAGCGAGAGAGTAAGATGAGCAGACCAGAGAGCCCAGAGAGATTCACCAGGGGCTAGGCAGCTGGACAGCCTCCTGCCCCTCCCCCACCTTATATGTACCTGGTCACGAGTGATGTAAAGAGTAATAAAAGCCTGAAAAAGCCACCAAGGGCTCCAGGATTCCTCCTTGACCCATTTGCCAGAATCATTGAGAACCTGCTCCATGCCTTGCTAGCACTACAGTACTTTATACAGTGCCAATCACTATGAGCATGCTTAGATACAAGATTAAATGCCAAGTATGCATTTATCTAATTCTGTTGGTGATCTATATAATTAAGACTATATGGAGCAAGTGTTTGGAGAAATCTCAGAGAAAGTGGGCTTCAGTCTAGGCCCTGAAGGATGGATTGAATTTATATAGCTAGGTGCATGTGCAGTTCTAGTCATTAATACACTAGATTGATGAGAGAAATGATTGGAGTCACAGCATGATTTTAGGCAGAAAAATTATTGAAAGCAAGTATTAACAATGGTAAATTAAATTCTGCAGGAATGAGTCATGCATGACAATCAGACATAGCTTTAAACTGATTGTTACTCATTGATTGTAATCTGGTCCTGGGTGATTCCATTAGGTAAAGCACAAGTCTGATGTGAGCAGAACATCTTTTTTTAGTTCCAAGGCCATAGACTGCACTTTCTATCCCAGAAATATGCCATACCAGTCATCAGCAAGTGGACTGGCAAACATCACTGTTAAAACATACCAGGAAAAAACCTGACGTAGACCAGCCCAAGAATTATCTTGTTTGCATTTGACAGATATTCAATGGCACAGACATTGTAACAAATATTCATTTGTTGGAGTTATTTTAATATTATCACTGAATGTATTATTCTAAGTTTTTTGGTAGAGAATAAAGGAGATTCTATCACTGACTACAGTCTTTTCATGTCAACTACTTGGTTTTCCTACATTTTGAAACAAATGTTCTATTCTGTACTTGAAGAAGATAATAAAATTGATGATGAGTTATTTTTGCATAACAGTATATTAAACAATTGTTAGACAATTCAAATAATGAGAACTAGGAAAAAGAAATAGACTCAATGAGTTTAACATGGCTTTATTAAGCATCTATTGTATGTAAGATCCTGTGATAGATTCTACAGAAGAATTAGAAAACAGACTTAATCCTAGTATTCAAGACTTTTATCAGTAACTAACTTTGCTGACTAAAGTTGCTGGAGAACTGCTTCCCCATCAAATACAGATAATGAGTTAATATATTTATTGAGCTTTTACTATGTGCCAGGCAGGGGAAAGTCCAGGATATTTCAAGGCAGGAACAATACCTGGAGAGGAAACAGGAGTTACAGACTAGAAGCTATTTTATACAAAAGAATTTCATAAAGTTTTAATATAGCTCCATGTTATAATTCTTTTCTGAAACTAAATTTTAAGCATTTCGAGGGAAAGAATGTGTTTTTTTTATTCTTCCCACCTCCCTTTTTTTTCTCCTTTCCAGTCTTTTTTCCTCCTTTTAAAATTAATTACTTGATATACTCTTATATCTTCTTTTATTGACTGTCTTCCATACATAATGGTACATAATAAATATTTTGTAGGTAATGGAATTATAAATTTCAAGTTATTATAAAACCACAGACTAGAACTTACATGACCTTTAATGATTAAATTCTTTATGATTAGAGTAATGCTTAAGGGTAATGCATTTATCATAAGACCTTTCATTATTCATTTTTAAATTTTTACTGTATGTATCAAGTGATATAAATACCTCACTTGAAGATAAGTGGCAATTGACTCATGTTAGTGTATCATTTGTTGTGTAAATAAAACCAGACATATTACTATTATGTAATATCTTACATAATATTTATAGTTGGAGAATAGTTAACTTGAAAAATAGACAAACATGCTATGCTTCATTATTCAAGTTACCAGACCATATTGAACCTATTTTTTTTTTTTTTGAGGAAACTATATTTATTTTGAAAAGCTTCAAATTGTCACCACAAGTGAAGGACTTTTGAATTGTTTTATTAGATGATATTTAAATAATTATAATTTACAAATTTTATAATGGATAATATTTATGAAAAAAGTCAGATACTTCTGTTTATAGCACATAATGAGAACCCAATTTCTTTATCCATTTACAACTTAACATGTATTTACGTTATTACCAGTTGTTAACTATTATGAATAAAACTGTCATGAGTGTTTGAATATCAGTCTTTAGGTTGACATATGTTTGTATTTTCCTTGGGTAAGTTCCATCTAGTGAGATAATTGGTTCATCTGGAAAATGTGTGTTTAACTTTATAAGAAACTGTTGAATTGAAGTGGTCATATTTATTATTTTGTATTTTCGTATCAGTGAATGAAAGTTCCACTAGTTTTATGCCCTTGCTAATACTTGTTATTTGTTCTTATAATTTTAATTCATGATATTTCGTTAGTACTATTTTATACTGTTTTTAGTTTGAATTTTATGGATAATTAATAATCTGATGCATACTTTTGTGCTTATTGACATTTCCATGTCTTTTTTTTCTGTTCAAATTATTACTCATTTAAGACACTTGGGTAGGTTTTCCTTTTTTATTGTTGATTAACATATTTTATAAGTTCTACCTGAGGGTCCTTTGTTAGATATATCTATTACAGATTTTTTTTTTCCTGTCTGTGGTTTTGCTCTGATTTCCTTAATGATGTTTTGATTGGGGGCAATCATTTTCTATAATGATGCAATCTATTTTACATTTTTTCTTCTATAGTTAGTACATTGATGCTAATACAAACTATGTTATTATTTTCAGTTCTTTAAATTATTTTAAAAAGTTTTATCTTCCATTTATTTGTTCATTATTGGCTTCAAAAGTTTGTGTATTGGAATATGATTTACTCTTTTGCAGGGCTTGGGATTGGAACACTGATGAGGATCAGTAGATTTCTTTAATTTTGATAGCCTAGTTTCAAAATAATTTTTCAAAATAATTTTTAATTTTGATAGCCTACATTTCAAATAAATTTTGTGTTTCTTTGTCCCACACATGAATTTCTGCACCTAAGCAGTTCTCTTTACATCTTACTGCCCTGGGTCCAGGATTCAGAGAACTGCTGTAGTGCACACCCCATGAGGGCCTTGGAGCAATCCTCTTAGCCCCTTTGTCTATTTCTCATCTCTAGGTAGGTTCCTGCCTTGCAGTGGGGAACACTCTGTGTGCCTTACGGGAGGATCGTTTTCAGTTGTCTTGCTCTGGACTCTAATCTTCAGCACACTGCTGTATTTGGTGAAGGCTTGTAGGACAGAGTTGGCTGGTGGATATGAATTTGGGACATTTTGGAATTCTAATTTCAGATGAAGCCTTTATTTTTTTAAAAAAAGATTAATTTATTATGCATACAAGAGCTGGGGTGTAGGCCAGAGGTGTGGGGGGCAGGGTGAGCATTCATCAGAGACAGAGCGGGTAGTAGAACTGGCAGATTGACTGAAATTCAAAGCTGAGGGAAACAGCAGGTGAGACAGGAGAGGTCTGTTGCATCATGTGTGTTACCTCCCTGGCTGGGGATTGAACTCATAATGCAGTGGTTGTGAATAGCTTCATGGTCCTGCCCCTTATTTCCTTTGTGCTACCAGGGAGGGCCCTCAGGTGAGACATTAAAAAGTTTCTTAAAATTTTATATACATTTCTGTGTGTAGCAAATTCAGATTTCTTTTACTGTTGTACCAAGTACACAAGCAATCATTGGTCTTTTCTCACTTAGGAAGGTCTTGGCACATTTTGGAATCTATTTCTATTTCATTTCACTTCATCATCATTCTTTGAAAATTATGATTTTTATTGTGGAAGTAATAGTCTCTTGCAACTTTCTACTTCCCATCTGAAACACAAATCCTGTGCACTTTTAAAAGTATTTATGTTACATGGAGAATAGGCTAATTTTCTTCATATGATTGTCCCAATAGCTTTTTCCTAGTAGAATTATTCCATGTACTGTATATACTATATAAATTTATTGGTCATATGTTTATAAAATATAAACTTTGAAATTCAGACAGCATTCCTAAATAGGTCTTTACATCATTCAAATCCATATTATTTACTTTTCAAATGATTTTTTTCTCAGAGCAGCATTTCCTAAAAATGTGCTGCAAAGTCTGTGTAATGTGTCCTAATTTTATGAAGATTTGGAAAACAATATCAATACATTTAAAAATCTATGCCAATTTCATGGTGGAAAACAGAGTTTGTTGAACCATCAGCTTGAGAAAAATAGTAAATTTTATAGTTTGATGAAGGACTAAGTCAAGTTATATGACTGAGTGAATTAGGAACATTGGCTTTGTCATAGGTTAGGGAAAATATGCTGACTTAGGAACTCACACTTAACGTTGTAAAGGGAATTATTTGGGTCTCTGGAGAATGAATGCTTAGTCTAATTATTATCATTATTAACTCTTTTAATCAACTTCAAAGGAGATTTTTATATTATTTTGAGTTCATTTATGTCTTTTTAAAGATTTTTGAAGACCAGTCATTTACTCAGACTATATCCTAAGCCCTCGTGAATCCTTATATTGCTCTAAATTGTTGTTTATTAATATAGTAATTTCTGATTAAAACAAAGTGATCCTTTATGTTCTAAATTCCTCAGATGGCAAAAGACCATCCAGATCAGATACTTTTCCTAGGTGAAAGGAGTGAGAAGTGTGCTGACCAGGATGACCGTGGCATGCTCCTGGTAACAGCTGGAACGTGTTAACTGAAAGCAGGCACTCCACTGTACTGTGTTCCTTAATGTGGCCTTCTTAACTTACATGCTGTAATTAGGAGAAAAGGAAAAGATTTCTGGAGAATAGGCATATTCTGTTATGGAAATAAAAGGTTTCTCAAATTCTGTGATTTTTAGCCAGTTAGGAAAAGTCAGTATAATCGAAGTCAAATAGCTTTAAACAGAATAGACATTTAATTTCTTTGCTAAAATATATGAAAAGAGTGACAGCCTTTTTCAAGGCAGGAACAAGCAATTTGCAAATCAAATTTAGAAAGTGAGTATAATTTGGTTTCTATCTCAGCCTACACACGAGGCCTCCGGATCTGCCTATTTTAACTTACCTGTGGGGAAATGTGGCTCTAATAATCCAGTGAATTGCTGGAGAGCTCATTCTGAGTCAAGCAGAGTGAGTCCATTTCCTTTTATTTCCTGGTGTTTGACCTTGGAGAAGTTACTTAATCTTCTTAGACTCACTTTCTCCATTGCTAAAATGGAACTAAATTTACAGCTGATGGTATAGGATTATTGAAATATTAATTGAGATTATTGTGTCACTGGTGAAGAAGTGAACATAATGTTTTCTGCCTTGACTGATAGAGTATGTTTGAAAAGTAACTTTAATTGTTCTGTTGCTGCCTCCCTTGCCTTTTCTTTTTATTTGACAATGGATAGTTAGTTATTCATATCCATTCATTCATATGTGCTTTCATTTACTTATCTATTTTAGTGAATGACCTTCAAGTTAGCTATGTCTGTTCTCACTGTTCAGACTCTACTGAAAATTTTAAATTGTTTAGATTTCTTGCTATTGATCAGAGGATCCTGTTAACATATACTGCTTAGTACAAGCATTTTACTTAGTTTAGATTCTTATTTCTTTATATTGACACAATTTCTTGATTAAAGTATTATTTGTCTTTGGGGACCTCCCTGATGGTGCAAGGGGTTAAGGTGCAGCTGTATGAAGCTATTGGCAGCCACTGCAGCACCAGTTTGATTCCCGGCCAGGGAGGTGACCCACATGGCACAGCAGACCTCTTCTGTCTCACCTCTTGTTCCCCTCAGCAGTGTATTTCAGTCAATCTGCTTGTTCTATACTACCCACTCTGTCTCTGGTACTCCTCTTCCTCTGCACCTCTGACCCATACCCCAGATCTTGTATGCATAATAAATAAATCTTTTCTAAAAAGTAATATTTGTCCTCAATAACTTTCAGGTTAGTGGGAGAACATGGTGTGTAAATGTAAGACAATCAAACAGTTCACATCATGAGATAGAGCACAAGGTATCTGGAGCCAGAGGATCAGAGCCAACCTCAGCCTAGGGGGGTAATGCAGGGCCATCAAGAGAAGAGGACATCAGAGTGACTGCTGGGGAGGAGTAGAAGTGACTTATTTGGAGTGGAGCAAGGGCATTTCAGGTAGAGAGCACAGTAAGAATACAGCTACAATGTAGTCATTCAGGTCTTAGTGGAGCATTTAGGGGGCATTTAAAAAACGTGCATGTTTCTGTACCATAAACTTCACATAAAACAGTGAATGGTAAACAGGAACCAGATCATGCATCTTCACTGCTTTTATTAAAGTTTAATTTCTTTTGAGTCTTGTCCTTTGGCCTCATGTATTATTCTAGAAAAATTACCTATAAACTGTGGATTTAAAGTATAAATTTAATTTTATAATTAAATGTTAACTAAATAATTTAATAATTTTTTATATTGAGACATAAGAACTCTTGGTTTTCCTCTAGCACTGTCATCTCTTGGTCTTTCCTGAAATAACAATGTTCCCAGTCATCATTTGTTGGGGCCAAAAATTTAGAAGGCAACTTTGATTGCCCTCTCTTTTTAATTTTCATAATCTATATTCATTTCATTCCTTAGTCCATAGTATCATCATCTCTCATTGCTTACTTCAGGAGACATATAGTTGATGTCCTCTAAAGTCAGTTCTCTGAGAAATAGCTGTAGGAACCTTTCAATGGCTTCTCGTCACACTGAGATTAAAGTTACCAAGTCTTCTGTTACCCCAGGTTCTCTGTCTAACTTGTCTGTTAATTCTTTCTCCCATTTCTCTCCTAGCTTGCACCTCTTCACTCACTGTACTATTCCTTTGGGTGCACACACTTCTGTTTTACCATCTGCTGTTGTCTTTACCTCCTGTTCCTTTCCAGATATGTGTTCACTCTCACAGATCCTTAAGGTCCCTCCCCAAATGATACCATCTCAGAGAATTCTCTGCCTGCTATCAGGCCCTCACTTTCCCCTTTAGCCATTTTATTCTCTTCAGAGTGCTAACCTTTTTCAGAAATGGGATCATACATTTAATGGTTTTGTCTGCATGTCTTATCTCTTCAATGCATGCTCATTGAGGGTAGAGAATTGGCCTTTTCTTCATTGTCCACCTGATGTCTAGAACAGAGCTTTGCATAAAGTGGATGTACAGCGAACATCTCAGGCTATACTGATATTGTTCATTTTAGTCTAGTACAAGAAGTAAAATCATGCATTTATTTCAGGACATAGGACTAGTTTCCAAGTGAGATCACCACAGTGAATCCAGTAGAATTAAGAATACATTGTTGGGGATGAAATTCAGTTCCTGACATAATTATTTGATTAGGATGTACTGTTTTTACTGGGAAAACTGTAAAAGAATAAAACTAGGTCACTACCTCATACCATGCACAAAGATCAACTCAAAATGGATAAAAGGATTGAACATAAGACTTGAAACCATAAAATATATAGAAGAAAACATAGGTAAAACACTACAAGTTACATCTTTAAAGACACATCTCCCCAAAGCAAAGAAAATGAAAGAGAAGATAAATAGCTGGAATTCTATCAAATTAAAAAGTTTCAGCAAAAGAAACATTAACCAAAACAAAGAGACACCCTAAGGATTGGGAAAAACTCTTTGTACTCCACGCAACTGATAAGGGACTGATCACAAAGATATACAAAGAACTTACAGGACTCAAGAAAAACAAAGTAAACAATCCAGTCAAAAAATGGACAGAACTCAAAAGACACTTCTCCAAAGAGGAAAATGCAAATGGCCAAGAGGCACATGAAAAAAATTTCAATATCCCTCATAATCAGGGAAATGGAAATTAAAACCACAATGAGATACCATCATATACCAGTAATAATGGTACATGTTAAAAAAAAAAAAACTAGCAACAACAAATGTTGATGAGGATATGGTGAAAAAGGAACTCTCCTACACTGCTGGTGGGAATGCAAATTAGCCCAACCAGTATAAGATCTACACAGAGGACACAAAAACATTAATTCAAAAGGATACCTGCACATGTATGTTTATTGCAGCTCTATTTATAATATGTAAGACTTGGAAACAACCCAAACACCCCAAAATAGATGACTAGATTAAGAAGATGTGGTACATATATACAATGGAATACTATTCAGCAATCAAAAAAAGATAGGGCCTCCCTGGTGGCGCAGTGGGTTAAGCAATGCACTATGAAGCAAACTGCCACTGCAGCACGAGTTCGATCCCTGCTGCCGGCCAGGGAGGGGACCCACATGGTGCGGCAGACCTCTCCTGCCTCACCTGCTGCTCCCCTCAGCAGTGTACTTCAGTCAATCTGCCTGTGCTGCTCCCCGCTCTGTCTGTGGTGAATCCTCTCACCCCCCACACCTCTGGCCTGTACTCCAGTGCTTGTATGCATAAATAAATAAATCTTTAAAAAAAAGAAAAGATAATGCACACAGCAATATGGATGGAGCTAAAAGGGATTATGCTCAGTGAATTAAGTCAGAAGGAGAAGAAAAATATCGGATGGTTTCACTTATAGGAGGAATATAGGGGAACCAAATAAGGGATAAGTGAAAAAATATTAACAATTAAAAAAAACCCCAAATTAACAGGCAACTATAAATCAGAGACATTCTGCAGGGGGGAGAGAGCTCCAAACAGGGGAGGGAAGAGCCAAGGGGCAGGTGAATTAGTGGTAGGAATTCTATGGGGACAATACCTGAGAGGAGAAAGCAACCATTGTACCAAAATGAACATTGATGTAAAACATATACATATATTTTATATAAGTCAATAGAAATTAATAGAAATTAAATTCAATAGAAATTAATAGAAATTTAAAAATTATTATTAAAAAAATAAAAATTATTATTATTAAAAAATAATGTGCCACTTTAACATTAGATGAAGCATCTTGTGAGTGGTTTTCTAATCCCCTATGCTCTTATGCCTATGGAGTCCTTTTTGTGCTTCCCAATGCCCCAGAGGCAGGCTGAGCCAAACTGGAAGGTGAAGAGGATCCCTACCCACCCTGGGAGGTAAGGTCTATTATTAGTTTTACTGTCCCAAATTGTCATGAGCAGGCTCAACAGTTTCCCCACAGAGCTTTAGGTCAATAATCTTCCTCAAGAGTGTACATCCATACTATAAAATTAGGTTCTACCTCATTTCTAACCTATATTCCAGTTATTTACCCAGTCTGGAGCCTGAACTGCATTTTGAAAATACTGTGACAATAGCAGTTATTCTCTATTTGATGCTACCTTCTTCACACCCCTCTTCTCCTCCACCTTAAGCAGCATCTACTGGGTCACCTTCAGTCTCGTGATAGCACACCATATGCGACCATCTCTCTGAACACTATCACTGCTGTTTTGAAGTCTACTTGCTCAAGCACTTAGGGCTTCCAGACACAGCCTAGTTAAGTTTGTTTCATGTTAGTTTCTGGTTCACCAATGAGGCTTTCCTTTACAGACTATTGCATTTCAAGCTCCAAGCCATGGAAACAATTGCTCTAAACCAGGTTGGTTACCTGTTCGTGGCCTATGGACAATTTCCCCAGAAGCTGCTTTTTGAGGATGTAGGATGACTCATTTCCTTTGAAGTGAAGAAACTATTGATATTAGAGGGTATTTGCTGTTTTGCAGCAGTTGAGCCAATCTATTGCATTTTTTTATATAACAAAATTCTTAAAGTTTGAGCAGATGTAAGCTTTTTCTTCACTTGTTATTTTACAAAACACAGGTCAGAAGAAAATGCCTATATTATATTTTTAGTTATTATAGCTTTTTATTTTCTGGAAGGAAAGTGTTCTTATTTATCGACATCCAACTTGTTTCATGAATATTCAGTTGTTGACAGAGTTACAAGCCAATATCCATGGGAATGACCTCGATAAGAACTTTTGCTGTCTTTTCTTCAATTCATGAAGTATTTAGAGATACTTTGATATTTCATATTTTATTTTCTTCATGGCTTTTGAAACATGATATTGATAATTGTTACCCTAGATTTTCACAGTTGAGTTTATTTTTCTCATCTTTCTTGAAAGTATAAGCAAATGCTTTCAGGTAAATTTACCTTCCTGAAGATTGTTAATTTTTACAAGAAAATTATGAATAGTTTTAAAGTTCTAGAACATTTTACATATACAATACCTATTCCTTTTATTAATGCATTGATTATAAATTGCTGTGTGGTTGGAAAAAAGAATGGTTCTCTTTGAACAACCACCTTCAGTGATTGTGTACTGTTATTTAATGAAAATAACATCTGTAAGTGTATTTGGTGATACATAATAAAATAGGAAAACTAATAATAGTAGCAAGAAGTTAAATATCGGTTCTTGATGTGCCAGTTTCTTCACATGTATTAGTTTATTTAATCTCTACAGCAGGTGTCATAGGCCCCATTAAAATAGAGATACTATTGTACTCATTTTGTTAAGGTGAACATACTACCTCAGAAGGTAGAGTTACTAGTGGATGTCACCACTTAGAGTTGGCAGAGTTGCAGTGAGATCTCAGACTTGCTCCAGAGTTCAGGCTCTTAGTCACTTCACATTCTTGTCTCCTAAAATACTGCCTTTTGTCTCAATCTCTGTGCATTCTTGCCCCACTTACTCAAACTGTTAGGGGGAAAGACCTTCCTAAATGGATTATACAAATAGGTTATGGACTTTGACCCTTATTCCAGATTTACAGAATTTAAGGACTACAAATCCCATAAGGTTATTATTGAAGAGCGGATTACTGGAACCTAAGGGTGGAGTTGAGCAGCCAGGCTGAATATAAAAGCAAACACGTGGGCCTTAAAAGGTCCTTTTTTCCTTAAAAATCAACTCTCACCGCACCATTGAGTTCCAGCTCCAAAAAACTGGTAGGATATTTACAAATCTATATCCCTCTCTTCCCCTTATATTATTCACTACGCTATTTCTCCTTCCCTTATAAATAAAACCCTTTACTAACCTTTGTTGTGTGTGCCTGCAATTAAAGCATTATAAGTGCCGTTCGAGTGCGTGGGTAAAAACCCAATCAAGCAAACCCATTTTATATTAGGGTTACCCTGTAACAAAACTGCCACCTGTTTCAAATTGTAAGTTCCTTCCCACTGGGTTGTTTTCTGGACATTACTGTTCCATCAATATATTTGTCTATATTAGCCCAACACTAACCATTACTATTAATGAAATTGGGAACTAATTGTATTAGTTCCTTTTAATAACAGAGCTTGAGTAGAAAGAAAAAGGAGGGCCCTCCTTGGTGGCGCAGCAGGTTGAGCGCTGCACTGTGAAGCATCTGCGGCCACAGCAAAACGAGCTCAATCCCTGACCAGGGAGGGGCCCCATATGGTACAGCAGACCTCTCCTGCCTCTCCCATGCTCCCTTCAGCAGTGTACTTCAGTGGTTCTGCCTGTTTTGCTCCCCAGTCTGTCTCTGGTGAATCCTCTCCCCTCCCGCGACTCTGGCCTGTACCCCAACTCTTGAATGTATAAATAAATATTTTTTAAAAAAAGAAAGAAAAAGGAAAGGAAACAAAACTACAGGCTCAGTGTGGATGTTATAATGAATATTTGGACATGAGAAAAGTACAAGAGAGACATTACAGACACAATAGGGTGTTGATGTCTTATGTGCTGTAAGGATAAGGAGCATTTCTAAGAGTTTTAAAGAAAAGTAAGATGAATAAATTTCTCAATAAGTTCTTTATACTAGTTGAAACAAATATTTATCATAGAACCAGTTTGAAAGTTTTTCTTCAATATCTTGTAAGGTTGCACAGTGTGCTAGATCAGAGTGTGAGATTAAAAAAGAGGGATGTGGATGCCAGGCAGAGATGGATTTCATGGTAGAATCCTTATTAATTTTTCTGGGTTGTTTTAGCATTAAATACTTTTTCTTCCCCCATTGCTTACATTTCCTTTTCATGGGAACTGAATTCTTGAATAACGACTGAAACAGGAATAGTGTTCTGCTCTTTAAATTCGGGAAATGGCCAGTTTCCTGTGCCAGAGAAAAATCTCTGCTTGAGAATATTATCTATATAATGTGCTTTGTACTTCCTGCTTAGCCTTTTCTTTCTTTGTGCTGTGGTTTTTAAGTTATCTGATATCAATGTAAATTCCTGAGCAGCACAATATAAAGCATTATATTGGAGACACAATAGTCCACTTGCTTCTCTGTCTAAATATTTGTATAATATTGAAAATAAGGCAGTTTAGCAGACATTAAGGAAAAATTTCACAAGCAAGTTAATGCAAGCTCATGAAACTGCCTTCTAGAAATCCATTGTATCCTACATTAGTTACCGAATGGTACCATGAAATATACTATTACTGAAATGCTTTCAGCAAATTGTGGGATATTTGTAATCTTTTTGTTATAAATCTGAACTTAATTAACAGTTTATTATTTTCATATGACTATACACTCATACCTGTTGAGAGATAATACAGAAAGAAATAGCTCTTAATATAAATTTAGTATATTTAATGGTGCTATATAGAGTTGTTAACAACTTGAAGATCTAAGGTAGCCTCAAGAATATTGGCTTCTTGGGGCCTCCCTGGTGGTGCAGTGGGCTAAGCAACATACTATGAAGCAAACCAGAGCCACTGCAGCACAAGTTCGATCCCTGCCTCTGGCTAGGGAGGGGACCCACATGGCGTAGCAGACCTCTGCTGCCTCACTTGCTGCTCCCCTCAGCAGTGTGTTCTGGTCAATCTGCCTGTTCTGCTCCCTGCTCTGTCTCTGGTGAATCCTCTCATCCCCCACACCTCTGGTTTCTTTTATATCCTTGACTTTTATTTTTTTAAAATATATAACAGTATTCTCAATTTGGCTATCTCTTCTCATCAGCCTGTGTAATTTTATTTTTTGATACATACCCAGATCATGTAGCAACTCATTTAAATCAAAGTCATGGCCTACCCATACTTTACATACTAAGTTTTCTCAAGGATTTTGAGGCTATGTTCCAGTCTCTATTTGCACCCTATAATTTGATCCTGAATTCACTTTTTTTTCCTACCTCCTACTCTTTGTTAATTTTTAAATTTCTGGAGTGTTTACAAACTATAAACAGAGAAATTTTCATGTACCACATTTGAGAGTCAGCCAGAAATTCTGACCAGCAAAGATCCAATACAATATGGAAAAAAATACACCAGATCAACATATATGTAATATATATATACTGTAAAAGTAATAGAACTATAGCTTTGGTTGTAAGTATAGTAGCAGAATTATCAGTTAACATTTATCTGGTCCTAATTATGCACCAGTGCTGCAAATAGTGCCAATGAAAATTAACTCCATGTTGTCTCTTTTCTGTGAGATATATAACTACTATCATTAACCTTATTTTATGAGTGAGAAATTTGATACTTAGAATCTTGTGTTCTAAGATATTTAGAACCTTGTGTTCATTGCAGTATTATCTAAAATAACAAAATCAGGAAGCAGGCTAAGTGTCCACTGTCCATAGATAAAGAAAATGTGGTATCTATAGTCATGTGTTGGATAATGTGTTTGGGTCAACAATTACACTAACTATGATATTCACACAACAACAAAACTGCCTAGAAACACACTTCTAAAGAAGTTTCCCATCAGAAGTAAATGCTTACTGCAGGTCTGAGCTACCTCTTCCCATACCCAGGAGGTAGGTGTGTGGGTAGGTGTTTCTAGGTGTTGGGGAAGGAAGTTGAAGGATTAATTATGAGGGATTTCAAAACAGCTGACTGTAAGCATTGTGCATTTCTTGATCTTATTTACTTTAGCTAATTGATTTCTCCCTAAGGTTTGGTGTATCCTTATCCATTCCAGAAAGAGACATAAATAAGCCAAAACAATACACGGAACACAAGAGCATCATAAATCAAATGGATACTTGGAATGTTGAAACCAAGAAGAGTTTATTGCCAAAAAGCAATTTTATAGAAAAAAAATGTTTAATAGATTAACATTAAAATAAAGGGCATAGAGTTGTTTCGTCTGTGAGAAAATGAGCTGTGCACATGGCTTCCAGAGTTGTCTCAAGAAAATACAACTTCTGAGAATTAACATCTAACTTAATTTGGAGTCCCTTGGCAAAGCTTTAAATAAATAGGCACTGGGTTTTTTCTTTTTTAAAATTATTTTCTCTCTTTCATTTTGAGTGTTTTTGACTTAAATACCTTAAGATCTAATGCCATTTTGAAATTTAATACTCTGGAATAATAGGTATTAATTCATAAGTGCTAAAGGGTATTGGCAAAATCAAGACTGTTGGTGACAATTGAAATGACTACAGAGATTTCTAAATTACAAAAATGAGTGAAATGGACTTTGTATGGTAAATGTTAACAACATTAGCATGAGATTAAAGAACAGCTAACATACACGTTATTTTCCCTAAGAGAATAGGGAACAGTAGTGACTGTAAAAATGAATGGAACACATAGATGCCTTTGTTCTACCTTTTGTTACCATTTAAGAATGTGGGCCCCATGTTGATTTTTTTCTTACTATTTAAGGAGACACTAATTATTGACTTGTATGTGAATACTCTTTTTTATTCACATTGAATCAATGTTTTAATTATACTGCTGTATGTTAAATAATATCCCCACTGCTTTGATTTGTGCTTTAGACCAATTCAGTGCCTTAAACCAATGACTTGGTCCAAGAAAGACAGTAATAATATTCCTATTTCTATAGTCTCAGCTGTGAGATAACTTGTAGAAATTGAAATTACACAAAAACCTCCAAAGTTAAAATTATGAAACAACAAAAAAACTTTAAAAATTAACAAAAGACACACCAGAGAACTTTGTATTTATTCTAGTATTTCATTTTAACTATCTCAATAATTTTCCTAATACTTACTTTTACTTTAATGATTTTGTATATAGTTGTCATTCCATTGACATTGGCTTTGACTTCTCTTTCATTTTCTGCCAAATTTCACTATTGACTTTCCAGATACTTTACTGTTAAACATCTTTAAAATCTTGGACATGTGTGTAATTACTGTATGGATCATATGCTAACAGTGCTGAATTCTTTCTTCTGAAAAGTCCTAAAGAACACAATTCTGTCATGCTGTCTCTTGGCATATTAGGTCAAACAGAAGATATGAAATAATGTTTTAATTCTCAAATCCTGGGTAAGTTTCAGCCAAGGGAGTTTTAAAAGTCTGGATGGTATATAATAAAAAATTATCTTCAACTAGGTTCTCTGATGATAGTGATGTCTCTGAATTAATAGTTATGAAAAAGTATAAGCCACTTTAGGACAGAAATTGAACATATACAAAAGTTCCTCAACAACTGACACAAAAAATCCTTTTGGTTCTGAATCATATGAAAATAACAACAATCAAAGGTTTTTTCTGAAGATCTTGACACACTGTTTTGGCATAACTGATCTTTAAGCACCTACCCAGCTGTGGGGTATGTGTGTGGGGTATACACACACACACACACACACACACATATATATAACATATATAGTTTAATGGCTTAAAGAATGGCGCATGCCTGTGAAGATTACTAACAAATGATTTCCTAGTCTCATAAACTTTTGGAGTTTTGTGTGAATGGAGTGTTGTCAGGGCAGCCTAGGGACAAACTACTGTCTGTTCCAAAGATGAAAAATTGCTGAACATATTTTATAGAGCCATAAAGTCTGGCAGAGAGTGGGTATGCAAACTAACAATATTTTGTAATTTTTGTTCATTGTGTTTGAGTGGGAAAGATGCTATAGAAGGACATAAAATAACTAGTTGAGAAAAAATTTAAACATAAATTCTCCTTAAGCATAATGTTTATAAAAATGTGGTTAACTCTTTATTCATTATCTAACGAAGTTGTTGAAACAAGGAGATTACATAGAGAAATATTGGAGTGAGCAAAAACTCATCCAGACACAGGAAATCATTTATTGTTATACTGTAGTGCAGTGAGGGTAGTAATTCAAAAACCTTTCAACTGTGGGGTTTTTCAACTGTTGGGGTGTAGGATAGACATGTGACAATATATGGAGACATTTTAGGTTCTCACAATTAGGGATAGTGACTGGAACTGGCATCTAGTTAGTAGGCAGAGGCCATGGAACTGACAATGTTTAGGATAGTCTCCACAGCCAAGATTTGTCTGGCCCCAAATGGCAGTAGTGTCAGCATTGAGAAATGCTGGTATATAGTGATGGGGAAAAAAAAAAAAAAATATATATATATATATATGATCTCCTTATCTTTCAAATTTATACTGAATATTGGGGAAGATAGTACAATAGGAAATTAATACTATATAGTCTAATGGTCTTTAGAAACAATAAGCAACTACTTATGAAAAAAAAATTCTACTCTCATTCCCCTAAAGGTTATTGAGAGCTTACCAAGTGCCAGGCATTGTTCTAGGTGCTGGGGCTATCCCAGTAAATAAAACTTGCTCCACCTTCAGGGAGCTCCTCTTCCAATGTGGATGACTGGTAACAAACAACCATATAAAATAGGTCCTGGAGGAGTGGCAAGTGCTATTGGGTAAACAAAGTAATGTAGAAGGTAGGACATAATGGGGGTGAGGGAGGGGACATGTCAGCATGTCAGACTGAGGAGATAGCAATTGAGAACTTGAGTGACAGTGGGAGTTAGCCAGAAGAAGAGTGTTTCAGGCAGAGGAAGCAGGCTGTGAAAAGTGCTAAGTGTGGCATGTGTGGGGAGGAACAGGAAGGCTGCTGTGGCTGGGTTTGGTCAAGAATGGGGAAACTGGAATCAGACAAAGAAAAAGGGAGGGATTGGATCATACTCATTTCTTTTTAGTGCTGAATCGTATTGTCTGGATGTACCACAGCTTACTTGTTCATTTACCTGCTGAAGGACATGTTGGTTGCTTCCAAGTATGGCAATTGTGAACACAGCAGCTATACACATCCATGCACAGGTTTTGTTATGGACATCATGGCTCAGCTCATTTTGGTAGTTTCTAAGGAGCATGATTGCTGGATTGTATGGTAAGAATACATATGGTAAGAATTTGCCAAACTGTCTTCTAAAATGACTGGACCAATTTCATCCCTGCCAGCAGTAAATGAGTTGGTATTGGATATTCCATATCCTTGTCTGCCATTGTTATTGTCAGTATTTTAGACTGACCATTTTAGTAGAGATGTAGCTTGACCTTATTGTTTCTTTCATTAGCAGTTGCCTCATGACATAATCTGAGCATCCTTTCATATGCTTATTCATCACTTTATCTTCCTTTATCAGTCTTTTGCCCATTTTTTAATCAAGTTAAGCATCTCATTATTGCTGAATTTTAAAAATTCCTTGTATATTTTAGTTAACTGTCTTTTTATCACTTGAATCTTTTGCAAATATTTTCTCCCAGTCTGTGACTTGTTTTCTTATTTTCCTGGAGGTGTTCACAAAACAGTAGTTTTAATTTTAATGAAGTATAGTATAGCAGTTATTTCTTTCCTTATTCATGCATTTGGTGTGTGTCATACTATTTTCATATTAATTTGCTTTTTCTTAATAAACTGTAGTGATATTTTCTCCGATGGTGCAAAAACAATGGTGTATAGAACTGCTACCCCTTAGCGTGAATCAAAGCAGTGGTCCCAGACTGTATTAGTCATCACTGTAACTACCCTGACACTTATTCATGGAGGGTGGGAGAGGGGTGCCAGTTTGGCTTAAGAATGTTTTGATAAAATTATAAAAATTATTAATTTTATTAAATCCTGACTCAAGCATACATCTTTTTAATATTCTGTATGATGAAATGGGAAGAACACTTAAGTACTTCTGTCAGGTAGTCAAGTGTTATAGTAGTTTCCAAGAAAACATTTGTGTGACTGAGTTGCTATGGAACGTCATATTTACTTGAAATAACAATTGCATGAAAAATTATGGTTTCAGTTTCAATGATTTTGGATATTTGGCCTATTTTTCTCAAAATGAAGCTAGCCTATCATTTCAAGGAAAACTACCAAAAGTATTTTGTTGGTGATGATGAAATCAAGCTTTTGTGTGAATTTAGAAACTTTGGAAAATATGTGTCTATTACTGTGAGCTTATCAACTTCCAAAAACTAAAAAGTCTTCTAATGAGTTGGATATTGATATTAAAAAATGTGATGTGTTTTATTTTGCTGTTGTGTAATGAAATGTGTCAATATTTGGAATGTATACATATTTCTGTAAATCAGTGTTAAATAATCATGCGTGGGTAAACGATTCTTTCCAACTGTCAGATAGACCTGGATTTTAATGTAACATAGAACAAAAAGTTCACTTATAGTCCTTAGAATTCACTTAGATTCTACATCATGGCTAATCTTTAAAAACTTAACACTTATTGAATTTGGTGTTGTATTACAGAAGAATGGCTAATTGTCTTCATTTGAAAATGTCAATAGCAACGAACATTATTTCTCACTTCTTCACTACCTATCTGTGTTAGATTGATTTTCTTCATATAACTCCACCAATGTAATATATCTCAACAGATTCAAATATATATGAGAATTCAACTATCTTCTACTAAGATAGACATTAAAGAAATTTGTAATCATATAAAACAGTGCCACACTTCTCACTGAAATGTTTTGGGCAAGAATCCTGTTTCTCATAAAAAATATGTTATAGGGCCTCCCTGGTAACCTAGGGGTTAAGACTCAGGGCTAACACACAATAACCACTGTGGCCTGAATTGGATCTCCAGCTACACATTGTGCAGCAGACCTTTCCTGTCTCTCCCACTACTCCCCTTGGCAGTATATTTCAGTAAATATGTCTGTTCTGATCCCAAATCTGTCTCTAGTGAATCCTCTCACTGCCCGCATCTCTAGTCTACACCCCAATTCTTCTATTAAATAAATAAATTTGAAAACAGTTAACATGATACCTCAATTTTCTTAAAAAAAAAGTTATGTATGTAACATGAAATAGAATCATTTTTAATTTAAAATTAATTTATAAATAGATTAATTTATTAGATCAGTACATGTTAAACTTCTTTAGTTTTTAATTTCTAATATATATATTAATAGATATGATACAGATAAATAACAGGTCTTTGGTTTACCTAACTTAAATTTAGACAAAAGTTCTATGTAAAATGTATAAGAACCTCTGCGAGGAACATTATCCAGCAAGTAGCATTAACATTTTTAAACTTTTTGCTAGCAATTTATTGTTAGCATGTATTTAAATTTACAGATATTAACACTACACTGTGTATGTCCATTGCTTTTCTTTTCATGTTAAAGAAAAGAATACTTCTTAAAAAAATGGAAGTCTGTTGGTATTCAGGGAAGGGAAAGAGCCAGTGGACTGGAGAGAATATGAAGTGTTTCAGTGATAGGATACTCAGGATGACAATATATACTTGAAGGGTGAATGGAACCAGTACTTTTTAGTATGAAAAATAAACTCTTCCGTGATAAATCCACCTCCATATCTTTTTTCACTTTCTTATAAAACTTTAAACAATTTAACTTTTTCTATGGTTACTGCTTCATTTCCTAATTCTCCATTTCCCACATAATTCATTCCACTGTGAATGCTGTGGTCAGGATGGCCAGTGACTGAGCTCTGCTGTGTATAGTCATGCATCCATTTGTACCTTACTTGATTTCTCTGGTCTTTCAAAACCATTGACCATGCCCTCTTTCCTGAAACCCTTTTTCTGCTGGCTTTTCTGACACCACAGTCTCCTGGGTTTACTGCAACCATACTGACTTCTTTGGTTTCTCTTCTTCTACTTAACCTTTAAATGTTGATTTTTTTTTTTTTTTGTCTACTCCATCTATATACTCTCGCCACTGATATGTAGTCAGACATCTCTTCTCTCTATGCTAACTTTCCCTGAGTTGCATCTTCATGCCAGTGACACTTAACACTTTACCTTCATCCCCCATCCCTCTGAGAATCTCATATTAGTACAACTAAGATCTCTACATTGTTGTCTAATAAATACCTCAAACTCAGAACAAACTGATTCTCCCACCCACAAGCCCACTCCTTTAGACATCCCCATTCTAACAAAAGGACACCACTATCCAGCAGGTGTTCGAGGCAAACTCCAGTGACAAGCCTTTTTGTTTACTAGTAGGACTTTGTATACTCTGCAGGAAGACAAAACAAAACGAAACAAAACAAAATGATTATTTCCCAAAGAATTTGGATTTGATGATACTGTTTATAGTTCAAGAGGTAAAAGAAAAATATTATCCCTATTATTTTCTCCACATATTTTCATGAAATGAGTATACATTTTCCTGTAACAGAGTAGACTCTTAAATTTTTCCCCTTTTCACTTTTATATATACATTTTACCCATCTCTATACATGTTCAATAATCACATTTTCAAGGTGACAGAACAAAATGACATTTGACATTCATTCTGAATGCAGAATATTTGTAGGGGTAATAGGGTGTAGTGCCTCTATGATGTTATGAAATACAGGTCAGTATCAGGTATCTAGAATTAAAAATGTAAACTTTAAAAATCTGTGACAATGATGTGTGTGTGCCCAATTGATGAAAAGAATGGGAATGACAACAGTGCGTTGAAGTCAATTATTTATTTCATTGAAATTATGAAATAATCATATGTATTCTGAGAATAAAACTCATCATGACTTTGCTTTCCTTTGAGCCAGTAATGCCTCAGATGGGCAGAAAGAGGAAATCGGAGAAAAGGAGATTGCTATCATCTTCCTATTAAATCTCAATGGGTTTTCTTCCTTCTTTTTACTTCTTGGTAGCAAAGCTGTAACATTTTTAGCTTTCTTAAACTCTAAATACTTCACATATTTTACCAAAAACCTGATAAGATGAAAACAATATAGAGCAAATTGAAAAGAAAGATGAAGAATTCTAATCTCATTGTGGAGAAAAAAAGCAGCTATGACTAGAGTGACATTTAGAATATATTGTGCAGAATAATGATTAGGGTAATGCTGGCAGTCTTCTCATCCACAAACCAATAAGCTGAAAGGACATGGGAGGGATACCGGCAAATCCTATTTCCTTGAACTGTTACTTAGTCCATTGTATCTGACTATGTATCTTCCTAGATCTCAGAGATTATTATGACCTGGTGACACAGCCCATACTGCATAATTCTATTTATTGTTAGGCCTGTCCTCTGGTGGGGTATCAGAAACTCTCAGTGGCTGAGTCAAGAGGATATTGTACGTAGAGGGAGTCTGACGTAGAGTTGAAAATGAAGTAAGTGACACCCTTTTCTCATTGAGGATCATGTATTTGTTTCTCAAAGTCTGTTTCTTCAGTCTATGAAAGAATGAATGTAAGGAGGACCTCCCTAGTTGTATAGGGGTTCAGTCTCAGCATTATCATGCTATCACCACGGAGACCTGAGTTTGATCCCTGTTTAGGGAGCTGACTTACTTGGTGCAGCAGATCTCTACTGTCTAGCCTGCTGCTCCCCTCAGCAGTGTGTTTCAGTAGATCTGCCTGTTCTGCTCCCCACTCTGTCTCTGGTGAATCCTCTCACCCCCTGCATCTTTTCTACATACACCCCAGTTCTTTAATGCACAATAAATAACATCGTTTAAAAATAATTAATGTAAAAGAATATTCATTAGGTCTCCGGACCAACTGCATCAGAATCAAGGCAGCTTGCTCAAAAATGCAGATTTCTGGGTCCTAAACCAATCTGCTAAATCAGATTTTCTGGGGATAGTGTCATGGAATCTGCATTTGGAAGAAACTCTCTAAGCATTATCCACAAAAAAAGTTTCAGAACCTTTGGCATGAAACATTATTTCCCAGTGTCTCTTCCAATATATTTGTATAAATGAAAATGCTATAGCTGGACTTTGAAGAAGTTTACTTATGAAATTCTGGACCAGTGAGAATGAATGAAGGCAGAGATAGAACAGCATATTAAATCTCTCTTTTATTTTTTTTTTTCCTAACTAGGGCGTTAGTACTTCTTTGATTGATATGGGAAAGATTAAGTGTCCCATTTGCCAACCTCTGAAAGGTAGATGAGGGCTGTTAAAGGATGATTCTGAAAACACATTATTTATCTTTATCTTAAAGAAGGAAGGCTTATTTTATAAAAAAATGTCAAACAGTTTTCATGATTTTGCACTGTCAGCAACCTATCTAAAATCTGCCTTCACTGTTGTATAAAATGAGTCTCTCAGGAAACATAAATGCTTGATCAGAAATGCTTACGAGTTCCAGGTTTTCTTTTGTGTACTGTTGAACAGAAAGTTCCATATTGTCATGGAAGATAAAAATCAGTTTACTTTACTAGTTTTTATCTTCCCTTCTAACTTATATTTGAACCACTTTTACTACCTCCTAATTTAGTTTATTGGTTTAAGAATGTGCCTGAGTTCTGTTTATGAAGAAAAGGTTTATAAATGTGGAGGTGAAGTTTAAATTTTGCTTGCACGAGAAGTTACCTGTTTACTATGTGGTCAATATGAAATGTAAACTGGGCAATTAAACCACTCAGGCTATTTTAAGACTAAATGGAAAGAGCTAAAGAGCATTTTTGTTATGAGTAAGTGGGAAAATATTCAGAAAAATCAAAACTAAAATTAAAAATTGAACAGACTAATACTAATCAAAATGGGCACTTAAAAGTCCGGCAATTCAAAATCTCTTACCGTTGCCAATTAAACCTAACTTTATTACTATTTTTTTATTTTTGCAAAGAAGATCTGAGATGTAGGGCAGAGGTGCGGTAGGTGGTGGGAGGTGGGGGGATGTGAGCGGATTCACTAGAGACAGAATGGAGAGCAGAACAGGCAGATTAACTGAAATATAGTGCTACAGGGAGCAGTGGGTGAGACAGGAGAGGTCTGCTGCTCTATATGTGTGTTAGCTCTCTGACAGGGGATCGAACTCAGGTTATGACGGTGATAGCACTAAGACTTAACCCCTAGGCCACCAGGAAGGCCAGTATACCTAACTTTAGATAATAGTTCTGAAAATGATATCAGATGTTTCCAGTAAAAAGTTAAGCTGACATTCAATGCTTTCTTATTCATTTTATTTAATTCAACTGAATTATTTTATTCAGTTGAGACTGCTAGTACTTATGTGGTTCTGTAGTTATGGAACTTGAAACTTGAACTGATTGAATGAAGAGTAAAGACGGTGCTGAAGCATAAGTAGGGTCTTGAGTCTTGTTTGTTTTATTTCTTTGAAATAGTTTTGTTTTTCTTTTTACAAAGGTTTTAACATATGCACAGTCACATATTCTGAAAATAAAAAAGGGTACAAAGGTTACTTTCCAACCACTTGGGAGGAAACCTGTGTTTCCATTTTTTATATAAGCTGTCTATTTTTTCTTAGCACAAATGCACAGACATTATACATGTGTATATGTGTGTATCTACATGTCTGCTTGTATGTATATATCATGCATGCCAATGGGTAAAATTTTTCACCAAGCATTATTTCATAGACCTCTGTTGTACATACTCTTAAGGATGTAGAATTTTCACTATAGATCATTTATGAATATACTATTACATCATGCTCTATAGTTTGAATGTACCATAATGTATTAAATGATTCCTTTACTGATGGACATTTCAGTTGTGTACAAGACTGAAATCCCTTGTCTATATGTTTTCTTAAAATTTAGAGTTGCTAGTTTAAAGGGAATAGCCATTCAAAAATTTGAGATGTAATATCAAGTTGTCCTTGGAAAAATGCCATTTTATATTCTTACTAGCAGTGTCTGGAAGGCAATAATTTTGGAACATTAGCAACAATTACAGGTTTTGATCTCTTTAATATTTGTAAATATAGCATGTCAGAAATGAGGTTCGTGCCTTAGTTTTCATTTGCTGGATACATTATTGACAGATACTTTGTGCCTTAGGGAGTTTTGGGCTGCTCAGCCATACCCTGACTGGGCAGGTAATGTGCAGAGCCAGTCAGTCAGACAAGGGAAGGAATGATTTGTTTTGCTCACTAGATAGGTAAATGGACACTGTTCATTTTTCTGGAGGGAAACATCTCTTCTTTTCCTTCTAAACATTTTAAAGGCCCAGTATAAGTAAATCTTTCTACTGTCTCTTTCTTTTCAGAAATAATAGTGCATTTAGACATGGGTCAAAACTTAATGATCATTTAAGGACTCACAATACTTTGAATTACTAATGAAGTTAATTCGCCTACCATGGGGCTATGGAGAAACCTGATCTGATCCCAGAAATACATATTATGGCTTCCTGGAACTTTGGGGAAGAAGGAGATATGAAGAAAAGAGAGATCTTTCAATTCTTTCTCTCGAAGAGTCTGTCTCCCTCTTCCTTTTCTCCTCTCATTTCCCTCCTCTTCCCCCTCTTCCTTTCTTTCCCTCAATATTTCTCATTCTAAAGGGGTTGTTAGATTTTCTGACTTTTGTTTTTCATTAGAAAGATCATTTTGTTCTATTATACTTCACAAAATTTAAAAGTTTGGGAAACATCTGAGTCTAAATATTTACCACAGAGCTTTGAGACACTGGTGGATAGATTTAATTCATATACATGTAATCACTTTCAGCCCTGTCCCCTAAATATAAAGGAAATGTTATTTTCCTGTAGGAGCAACAGTTATTTATTAGATTTTTAGACTTTGGTTTCTTGTAAATTTTTTTAAAATTCTGATCAACATCCAGTTATTTTATTTTCCTAATGTTACTTTTCTTGTTTCATGCAGGCATTCTTACACCGAATGAACCAGTGTGCAGCCTCAAAAATTGATAAAAATGTAACAGAAGAAACAGTGAAGGTAAGGAGGCAGAGTTGGCTCTTCACCCAGACACAAATTCCCCTTAGATAAAATTTTATTTGTGGGATGTTGCTATAGGATTCTACTTATCTTCAGTTCCATTATAAGTTCTTAAGTGAATCACTTAGGTATATATCAATTTGAATAAGAAAAGTGAAACTTGAGTTTGGGGAAAGAATTGGGGGGGTTAAAAACATGGCCTAGAAGACACAGAGAAATTGTTTTGCCAAGGACTGGAAACGCTTGAAAAGGGGGAAAAAATAAATCCTTGGTGTCTATGAGAGGAAGGGAGCTGAGCTGTAGAGAGGGTATTGTTAAAGGTAGCTCAGGAAGACAAGATGTGGGCAAATGCAATGTTCTATGCCTGTGATCAGTCATGAAAACACTATTTGGATGGTCCACTGGTGCAGAAAAGAAAGTCTAAATAATATCTGCCAACTTAGAATAAATGTATGCGCTACAGGAAAGTTGTCAAGAGTTTTGAAAAAAAAGTGTGAAGTAAGTGAAAATTAACTGCTGTGTTATTATTATTCATTGAAGGTCTTTAAATCATCATTAGTATTTACTTTTAATACTACCTTGCTGTTATACCTTACTGAAAATAAAAAATATTTCCAAGGATTTTATAGGCTTTTCTGACTCTTTCCCCAAAAGTTAAAATACTGATTTTCAAGTTCTTGTTCCACGGGAATATTTTTATCCACATGCTCTTGACTGCAAGCAATAACACCTATTTAGTGAAGTTGACTTGAAGGCACTTTGACCCTATGTTAGGAACTCCAGACAGCAGAGCAGATTTTGGAGTGGTGACTAGGGGAGTGCGATGCAATTGCCAGGTCCTCTTGAGCTCATCACTTGGCTCTCCAGGTCATCCATGTTGCCCCTGAACTGGCTCCTACACTGCAAAGTGACTCTGTAACTGTCCCAGCTCTTACTTCCAGATCTAGTATGTTGTAGAGGGGGAAAGGACTGTCTATTCTGGGGTGGCCTTTGTAGGAGTAAGGAAGTTGAAATATCAGGCATCAAATCTGCCCATTCTATTTCACCTGAACCCCATTTCTGTTAATATGATTTGCACTACCATACTTGGATTTGGTCACTTTGGCTTTTTGTGAGAGCTAGGAATAGGTTCCCAGTTCCCAGAATTGTGTGGGAATGTCCAGACAGAATTGACACTCTGCCAGCTGGGTGGGAGGAAGGAACAGAAGTAGGATAGCTGTCTATCCACAGAAGCTTTTAACTTGGAGTGAGAATCCTACTCTCACATAGTTGACTTCTTTTTTATTTTTAAATTGGCTTTAATATTACACTTGCTTACACATTTATTTATTTACAGATGCTGTTCTCAAACATTGAAGATATCCTTGCAGTACATAAAGAATTTTTAAAAGTTGTGGAAGAATGTTTACATCCAGAACCTAACGCTCAGCAAGAAGTGGGAACCTGCTTTCTTCACTTTGTAGGAAATTTTCTGTTTATTTTAAAAGCTCTTTCCCCTGGACTTTAAGGTTTAGTTTTTGGCCTAGTGGTATGTGTGATTTCAGCATCAGAAGTAAAATCTGACACCAAAGTTTGGGGTCCTTTAAGGCCAATGAAATTTTCCATTTGGAGCCAGAAAAGGGGAGGGTGCCTCACATCATCCATTTTACTCAGTGAAGAATAAACAGCCTTTTCTTTTTTCAAAAGAGTTAGTTCTTCGCATCCTCTGTAGCTTTGAATTCTAATGAATATTCAGGCTATTCATAATGAATGGATTTTTATGTTTTTCTCAAACATAGAGCATTCCTCTTTTGAAGCAGAAAATCCTTAATCTTATAATGGTGTGATGAGCCTTTTATTAGTCAGAATGTTCCCTTGTTAAGAAATTTCTGTGACAGACCTAGAGGTGAACAAATCCAGAGCCTTGAGGTATACATATGCCTGTGTCTGAATCTTTGTCAAGGATGGTTTCTCAGAAGGTTGTATTGAGCATTGTAGAAAAATAGCAAGTCAGTGTTTAGCTGTTTCAAATCATATACTGTGCTTGTATGATTATTTTCATATCCTTTGTGCATGATCTCTGAAATTATTTAGGCAATCAATTTACTAAGTAAGTTGCCACCTGCAGAATGGCCTTTTTTTGCAAAACTAGAGGACACTGATATTAACAAATAGAAAAATAGTGCTGTTATTTATGTCATTCAACTCTTGCTAATAGTCTAGATTATCAAATTAAGTCCATTCATCAAAATGCAACTGTTATATTTAATGTATGGGTATTTTGTCATAGAAATCAATTTTTGTTAATTTTTCATTTTCCATTTAGTTGTTTTATAAAGGTTTATGTATTTCTGTACATAATGAACAGTCTCAGCATGTTATTTTTATAATCAGAATGTAGTTAATTACATTGAAGGGAGAAATTCCTTAATGTAAGACCATCAAATTGTGCTTGTCTTGGGTATGTCTGGAAATCACGTATGTTTGTGTCCGCTTACCCCAGACTGTGCCTTTTCATGAAAGAATTGTAATCTTCTGCCAGCTGGAGTAGTTGCTGTCTCAGTTCAGGGCGGCACATGGGAATTTTGCACCCTGACATACACTTCCTCAATAACACATTATGAATCTGTCATCCATGAATTTAGCTAAACTATTTCTGAAGTTTATTTTATTCTGGTTTATACCATCTCTTGAATTAAGTAATCCAATACATTCTCTGCTGGCTTTAAAAAAATAACAATCATTGTTTCTAGATGCATTTCTTTGAAATCTCAAAAGATACAGTTTGATTCTAATATTTGATTGGTAATTTTTTTGTGTCTTACTCATTTATTGCTTTGTCATTCATCATAATCACTTAGAGAAAATTCTTACAGAGAGAGAGAGCTTAGAGATCATGATGGTGAAATTCCTTTTTTGACAAGCATCCTTTCTATAACATCTATGAAAGCTCTATTTTTAGTGACAACTTAATTGTTAGAAAATATTAATTCCAAATATGCCTATTAGTTCCCATCACTACCCTTGAAGTGTGCAGTTAGTGGTCCTCATTTTATATTTGGAGATATAAGGAGTTGGAAATCCATTACACTATCTGTTGTAACTTTTTAAGAATAGTTGCCATTTCCCCACTTTTCATAGAAACAAATATCTCTCCGAAATGATGTCTCATATGTTGTATCTTCAAAGTCTGTCATTATCCTTGTCACTTGTTGCTGCTTGTTCTCCATTTTGTCAATGTCCCTCTTCAATACAAGTCCAGATAGTGCATATAAACTGCAGGGTACTATTTCTCTAAACCCATATGGTCTGGTACATGCCTTTTCCTTTATGTAAAATACTTTCTTCCCTCTTCCTATCCCAGGAATCTCGGATTCATCTCTCTTTGCCTTGCTGAGATATCATTGCCTTTAAAATGCTGTGTCTGAATCTTCCCATCAAAATTAAATGCTCTCATTTTTGGGCTTTTCTACCACTTTGAACATTTCTCTTAGTTGATGCGTCATATTGAGCTGTAATTGATATAAGACTGTCTCCTTTTCAAGGCTATAATTCATAGATTAAGAAAACTAAAAAAATTATATAAAGTATATTTTCTTGAAACAGTAAACACTTAACGAAATTTGTTCATAAACATCACCCAGGTTAA
Source organism: Galemys pyrenaicus (assembly GCA_019455555.1). NCBI lineage: Eukaryota > Metazoa > Chordata > Mammalia > Eulipotyphla > Talpidae > Galemys > Galemys pyrenaicus. The sequence continues at coordinate 279,911 of JAGFMF010011568.1, forward strand.
AATTTCAAAATGGTTAATAATGTGACTCTAATTTATTCTTACTTGAATTCACAGAAAGACAAATTTCGTATCTATGATGAATATTGTAGTAACCACGAGAAGGCACAAAAATTGCTTCTTGAACTTAACAAAATAAGAACAATCCGGACTTTTCTTTTGGTAAGTAGATATTTATGTGTTACCATTGGCTGGTATTTGTTGATAAGCTCAGGAAAAGCCAAGGAATAACCTCAGTGTGTGTAAAAAACTGCTTTGGGACAACTCAACATACATAGGCTATGGAGCTAGTCCTTTGATAATGTAAAAAGTGAGAGTTGGGAGAAACTTGTATTTGGGGAAATGCTAATAATGCCCTCTTCTGGTTCATTATGAATTGCTTGTGAAACTCAAAGGTACTTAGTGAGAGAAGATATTTATGGCAGAGTTCATCATTATTCTCATATCCTTCAGAGTCCTCAGGTTTCATTTACTTTTGCTAAGAGAGCTATAAGTGGGGTAATAAAGGAAGAAAATAAATGAGAAGAGAAATTTAAAGATTTCATTCCTTGTTCAGTTTTCATGAAAAGGGCAAGGATGTATAAAATTTGTATATATAATGTATATAATGTCTTTAGGATAGCACAAATAGATGCATATTTGGGCAGTTACTTGTACAATAAAATTGCTGGTGAGGACAGCACTAAAATGTACCATTTAGTGCCATTAGCAAATTGCGGAGTTGAGCATTCATACTCATGATCCAGTTTTACAACATTTGTTACCCCCATAAAATCCCTCATGTGTGACTCTCCCATGCCCATCGATTCACATTATTAGCTCCAGGCAACTGCTGATTTGTTTTCTATCTCTGTAGATTTGCCTTTTCTGGAGATTTCATATTAATGAAATCATATAGTGTAATTTTTAAAATACCTGACTTCTTTTACTGAGTAAAATGTTTTTAAGCTTCATCTTGTCACAGATATCTGTATTCCACTTGTTCTTATTCATGACTGCTAGTTCATTGTGTGGACATGCCATATATTTTTTAATTCATTTGGTAGTTAATAAATATTGGGTCAATAAGTGACTGTGATAATGATGATTCTTGAAAGCTCTACATGTGAGAGGTTGTTTCAGATAGGAATCTTTCTTATTTTAGAACAGTGAGGAAATTTCCAGTTTGGGCATTTTTAACTAATGCTATTATGAATATTCATGTGTAAGTCTTCATGTGGACAGGATTGCAGTTTCTCTATATCATTTTCAACATGTTATATTATTAGTTTTGATTATAGCCATCCTGGTGGGTGTGTAGTTGTATTTAATGGTGATTTTTGTTTGCACACTTTTAATTATTAGTGATATTACATTTGCTTTCATGTGCTTATTAGCCATTCATATATCCTCTTTGGTGGAATGCTTAATTAGATCTTTTGTCTATATTTAGACTGGGATATTCATCTTATATTGAAGTACTATTCATTTTGGATACAAGTCCTATATCAAACATATAATTTGCAAATATCTCAGTGTGATTTGATCATTTTAAAAATTATTTTTTGAAAAAGTATTATTGAAGTCCAATCTATTAAAATTATTTTCCATTATGGCATGCTTCTGCATATATATATATATATTTATTCAGGTCTAATATTTATTTTGTTAAGTTTATTACTAAGTATTTTATTCTTTTTTATGTATATATTAATTTATTCATTTAATTATATTTGACATCATTTGTATTCCCCAGGGAGTTCCCACCACCATTCTACCTGTGCACCATCACCTCAGTCCCTTGTGCTCTTTCTGCCCTCATCCCCATCTTTGCCCTCCCTTCCTTTCCCTACCCCCTCATGGTCCCTTTGGTTTATCTTTGACCTTTTTTTTAGTCTTGTTGAGTTTTTGTTTGCTTTTGGTTGTAATTGCCCATTTCCTTGAGTTTCTTCTTCTTTTTTTTGTAGTTGTTGCTCTTTCATATTCCTCCTAATAGTGAAGCCATCTGATATTTTTCTCTTGCCTTCTGACTTGTTTCACTGAGTATAATTCCTTCTAGCTCCATCCATGTTTTTATAAATGGCCCTAGCTTGTCATTTTTGATTACTCAATAATATTCCATTGTGTATGTACCACTTTTTTTTTTTTTTTGGCAAGGGAGGTCTGCTGTTCCATGTAGGTCACTTCCCTTGCTGGGGATTGAACTTGTGCTGCAGTGGCTGTGGATGCTTCATAGTGCAGTGCTTAACCCCTTGCGCCACCAAGGAGGCCCTGGGTCCTTTTTCTTTTCTTTTTTTTTTCAGAGGAGTCTGCCACATGTGTACCACATCTTCTTGATCCAGTCATCTACTTTTGGGCATTTGGGTTGTTTCCAGGTCTTACCAATTACAAATAGTGCTGCAATAAACATAGGAGTACAGGTGCTCTTTTGGATAGGTGTTTCTGTGTCCTTTGGGTAGAGTCCTAGGAGTGGGATTGCCAGATCATATGGTAGTTCCATTTCTAGTAGACTGAGGAACCTCATATGGTCTTCCATAATGGTTGGATTAGCTTGCATTTCCAGCAGCACTAGGGTTCATTTTTCTCCACATCCTTGCCAACATTTGTTGTTGCTTTTTTTGATGTGTGCCATTCTTACTGGTGTAAGGTGATACCTCATTGTGGTCTTGATTTGCATTTCCCTGACTAAGAGGGATGTTGAACATATTCTCATGTGCCTGTTGACCATATCTGTGTCCTCAAGTTTAACACTAAGTATTTTATTCTTTTGATACTATGTGACTGTAACTCATAGGGAAAGGAAATATTTATAAAATGACATGATTTCATAAATTTTTCACATGAAATTTTATGATAATGAAAAGTTTCAAAGCCTAGGTTTAAAAATGCCGTTAATTATGTTTATTTCTACCCCAGAATTGCATGCTCCTTGGAGGACGAAAGAATACAGATGTTCCCCTGGAAGGATATTTAGTAACACCAATACAAAGAATATGCAAGTACCCTCTTTTATTGAAGGTATTTTATGTTTTTACTTCATTGTAGCATTTTTCTTATAGCTGCACATTTTTTTGGTGGTCTTTTAACATTTTTTCTTTTAAACTGACATTCCAAAGAAAGCACAGATAATAGATATTGGAGCAAATGGTTCTTTTTTTTTTTTTTTTTTAAGATTAATTCATTTATGCATACAAGCACTGGGGTACAGGCCAGAGGTGTGGGGGGTTGTGAGAGGATTCACCACAGACAGAGCAGGGAGCAGAACAGGCAGATCAACGGAAGTACACTGCTGAGGGGAGCAGTGGGCACAGCAGGAGAAGTCTGCTGCGCCATGTGGGTCCCCTCCGTGGCCGGCAGCAGGGATTGAACTTGTGCTGCAGCGGCTGCAGTTTGCTTCATAGTGCGCAGCTTAACCCACTGCACCACCAGGGAGGCCCGAGAAAATGGTTCTTTTTGTTACTTTGTGCAAGCAGATCTTTAGAAAAAAGAAACTTTCACTACTTTTTGTAGAAAATATACTTATTTTACTTTCATATAGCACATTATTTACAGAGTTACTTTATCTTCAGTAAATTTGCTGTTGACTTTTTTTCTCCTAACATTGGTTACTTCACGATGCTAATGAAGTTAACATCAAAGTTATATATATAATTTCAGAGTCTCACTTTTAAATGTTGTTACAAGGTAACTGTGTGGGTTACATGGGAGAGACAATAAATGATAGTACATGGAGTGACAGTGCTAAGAAAATGTTGCTTCTGAAAGGTGAAAAATTGCCCCATTAATTTTGTAGGTCCATTGTTGTGATCAAAATTTTTATTATGAAAAAATTATTGTAATGTCCTAACTACTGCCCAAACTGCAAGAAGGTGTATTAATAGATTTGAACAGCAATTCTTGAAACTATGATTTTGGAAATATGATATCAGGATGGGCAGGTTGTGTGGTGATTGAGCACATGAGCTGAGTTCAAACCCTAAGTATTTTTACTATCTGTATGATTGAAGCACATAATCTAACCACTTAAGTTTTGAGTTTTCATTTATGAAACAAATGATGATGAAATTATAGTACGTGCTGATAAGAATTTGCGTGTGTGTATGTGCACATTTGTATACATATATTTGGACAAATATGAAAGATTACATAATGGTTTCATTTGAGCTATATTTTACAAATCAGGTAGTATGTATTCTATAAATGTTAGCCTTTATTCTTTTATATATCCTTTATGCTCTTTATTTTGATCTATTGATACTATTTGATTTTTATTTAAAAATACTCATGTATGCTATAGATATATTCAATAATGTTCTTATAATTTCAGAGAAGAATGATATGAATTTGAACAAAAAATATATTTTTTACTGCATCTCCTGTCAGTTGTGTAAATTGGATTTCTGTATAAAACTTCATTGCAAGGGATGATTCTTTATTTAAAAATAAAGTTAAAGTTGTTTGAGTAAGCCATAAAAAGTCAAGGAAAGAAATTTAATACAGGTATCTCCACTTCTATAGAGGACAGACATATTGGTGCAAACATGACTCTTATTTTTCTGAGATTCCCCTCAGCCATCTGACTTGGTGACTCAGATTTACACATGTCTTCCTTGCAGTTATTCCTGGTACTGATTTTGGAATCCCAAAGACATGTTTGTTTGAAAATTCAGATGGGATGGTGGTATTAAGAAAAATACATCATGCCATACATAGTGTGGTTCTAAATCACTCATTTCTGTTGGGGGTGATCTTAGGTGTCTGAGCTGACCTCTCAGAAGACAGGACCATTGTGATATCCTTGCTTAGGAGGAAGGTGGTCTATTTATAGTGGCTTCAAGCAGTGGAGAGATGCTATCTCCCCCCCCCCCCCTTTTAAAGATTATCTTCACAAAGAAAAAGGAAAATACAGTTTACTTTTGTAGTAGATATGATAGTATTGATAGTTGTACTAGTAGCTAGAGAAATCTACTAGTATTCCTTCTATTTGATTTTGGATGTTTTTATTCATTTGAGTATGAAGTATGAAGGGACTAGGCTGTCATTTTTGGGGAAGATTTATTTATTTATGCATACAAGAGCTGGGGTACAGGGAGGAGGTGCAGCGGGTGAGAGGATTCACCAGAGACAGAGTGAGGAACAGAACAGGCTGATCGACTGAAATACACTGCTGAGTCTGTTCCTTACTCTGTCTCTGGTGGGTCCTCTCACCCCCACACTTCTGGCCTGTACCCCAGTGTTTGTACGTACAAATAAATAAACCTTTAAAAAAAGAATAAAAGAAATATACTGCTGAAGGGAGCATCAGGCGAGGCAGGAGAGGTCTGCTTCACCATGTGGGTTGCTTCCCTGGCTGGCAGCAGGGATTGAACTCGTGCTGCAGTGGCTGTGGTTTGCTTCATAGTGGTGTGCTTAAACTCATTGTGCCACCAGGGAGGCCCCTAGGTTGTCATGTTAAGGTAAAAATAGGTTGGTCTTGTGGAACTTGAAATTAATGATTTGGTCAGTGAGCATTTGTTTAATTACAAGTAGTTGATAGATTAGTATTACTGGTTGTTTCTCTTGTTTTTTTGCATGATCTAAGTGTATATTTTACCTCCTCAGATTCCTACTTGGCATAATTCTTGGGCCCCAAATCAGAGCCTAAAGACTGTTTTGACCACTTCACATAATTTACAAATATTTTTACTCTAGATTTTCTGAAAAACCCTTATATGCTATGATCCAGGATAACTTTGTATACCTTTTGTTGAGAGTGATGTAACATATATTCTTTTCCTCTTATTCTATAGAACAGAGTGTGAACATGTTGAACACAGAATCTAAGAGTATGGCAGACTTTTCAGCAATAATAGAACTCAAGAGGGGATAACCATTGCATATTTTCCCACTGCATGTTAAGAATTAAGACAATTCTTTTAAAGAATTGCCTGAGGATTTCGGTAATTGTGTTAGTTACATGATGATGGCAACTGTAGTAAAGAAACAAATGACTAATTAAAAAGCAATGTGGTCACAACTGTCTAGACAGTGGGTGAAGATGTTTAATTTTGTGCTTCTAAACAACAAGAACTTTTAATATATTTAAGAGATTAAAGATTACTCTGGTTCCGATATCCCGAATGGGAAAAATGCATAAATTAAACCCCCCAAAACAAAAACAAGCTTTGGTGAACAGAAGGGTTGGGGGGAGGAGGAACGGGGGCGGCGGGGGGGGGGGGAATGGCCATTCACTAATTACAGAATGAACCTGATCTATTGGTGGAAAAAAGGCATANGGGGGGGGGGGGGGGGGGGGGGGGGGGGGGGGGGGGGGGGGGGGGGGAATGGCCATTCACTAATTACAGAATGAACCTGATCTATTGGTGGAAAAAAGGCATATGTTCCTTCTCTAGTGATGGAACATTGTGAAATTTATAAGTTATTTATTTTGCTAGAGTCTAAGACATTACTTGAAAAGTTTGCTTTATTAAGGATATATTTTTAGAGTTTCTCAAAAATTATTACAAAATAAGTCATTTAAATTACTTTTGATATTATGAGCCTAATTTAAAAATTATTTTGTTAAAAGCTAGGAAATGAAATTTACATAGAAAGATGTATTTCTATTGAAGCAAATGTCAAGCTTATTAAAAAATTACATGCTGCGTGTGAGATATTTGATAATTTGAAAGGAAATTTATTTTTTAAAAACAAAATAATTTTGAGGGAGAAATTAAAGTGATGGCAACATGTGTATTGGGTAGTGCTTGTTCACTGATTTAACCTTTTGTTTTTGATCTTTATCTTGGTGGAGTTTGATGTCACTTCTGAAAGTGGCTCTCACGATCTTTGCAGTTTTCATTTCCTGGTCAGTCTGAACCTGCGGTACCAGAAAGCTGAAGATCAAAGGGTGATTTGTTTTTCTGTGTATAAACAGGAGTTGCTGAAGCGGACTCCAAGGAAACACAGTGACTACGCAGCAGTGATGGAAGCCCTCCAAGCCATGAAAGCTGTCTGTTCCAACATAAACGAGGCCAAGAGACAGATGGAGAAGTTGGAAGTTTTAGAGGAATGGCAATCTCACATTGAAGGCTGGGAGGTATAGTCACTTTATTCAACCATTGAGCTTAAAATAGTTTTTCTGTCTTATGCTTATGTGTAGAATTATTGACATCAGAGAGAATCAGAACTGGTCGTTTTCTTACATGATGCTATAGGGGTATCCCATAAAAAGTACTGTCATTATTACTCTTAAATATCTTCATATAAAGTGATAATTCACTTACCCTCTACTTCACAGGTTTGTGATCAGCCAATTAATATTGTGTATGTTGTAAGCTTTAGTATTAAAGTATTTGTGCATCATGATTAACAATTTTCCTGCTTTAACTTAGGTCAGTAGTTGCATAGCCTGAATCCTGGAGAAAGTAAAAGGGCAGAAAAGCTCTACATGTGCTCTGTGATTTTATTTTCAGACCCTCTCAATTAGGTGCTTGATGATGCGTTTCATTTTAAGTCCACTTACTTTGAATTTCAAACCTGTTTAAGCCCCTAAATTTGAATTTCTTTATTTCTAAAACGAAGAAACTGGCTGTCGTGTCATTTTTAAGGTCCATTCAAGATGAAAAGTTACATGGTTTCATAATACATTAAATATTTTTTTAAATGGCAAGCAAATGAAGAGTGATATTCAGAATCTGTAATGTGTTTTGAGTTATGGTAATTTTGAATTCCAGTTATTTCTGGGGGCGGGGGTCCTCTGTTACTTTAGTCCTATACAAAGAATAAGTTAAAATAAAGTTGTTTTTAAATTGCCTTGATTTAAATGAACATGAAATTTCAACTAGGATAATTTTTTTTTATAAAGTAAGCAATTAAGATAACTTTTAAAGTATAAAAAGGTCTAAAATGTTACTAGTCAAATATATATCACACAAATCCAAGTCGATTGTTTTTATCTTTAAGGATTTATAATTGCTTAACTCATTTCTTATCTTCAATATGTTGATTTCTATTTAGATCTAAAATTATACCTACTTAGATCTGCAAAGAAATCTCAAACACTGAACTTATGGAATTCTGTTTATCTACTCTTTGCATGAATCTTTTAAAATGCTGTTGGGGGTCTCGCTTCGCTTCCTCCTCATCTGTATTCTTCCATTCCAAGTGTGCAGGGTGACCTCCCATTTCAGCCTGAATGCTATTTATCTCAATCAGTTAAAATGGTTGTGTGTTTTACAGTTGATTCATGATGATAGTTCCTTTCCTGAGGAACTGTTATCCTGCTGGGTTGAGAAAAATGAACTAAAGTTTGCTTTTGCCATTCTGATGTCACTCAAACAGTGGAAGAAAAACTGAACTTCCTTTAAATTGTAGCATTTGTCAGTGTCATCTGCCAGGCCTTTTACCAAAACAAAACCCTCACGGGCTCTTTTCTCTATATCAGGGAAATGGAAGCTGCCATAAATTTGTTTCTACTTCGTGTGTATCCTAAAAATTGATTCTACCACAGAAATGAAAGAGTCATTAAAAACAATATTTCTTGGGGATTCCCTGGTGGCACAGGAGTTAAAGTCTCAGCTATCCAGCTGTTTCTAGCCTCTATAGATCAGTTCAATACCCAGCCAGGGAACTGACCCACATGGTGCAGCAGACCTCTCCTGTCTTGCCTGCTACTCCCCTCAGCAATGTATTTCAGTCAGCAATGTATTTCAGTAGGTCTGCCTGTTTTGCTCCCCACTATCTCTGATGAATCCTCTCACCCCCAGCACCTCTGGCTTACACCCCAGTTCCTGTATGCATAAATAAAAATAAATTAAAAAAATATTTGTTGCATTGTATATGCCAGTTTCAAAAACTATATATGGACCTTAACAGGTCATATTTAACCCATACAGACAGTGCCTAAACTTCAGTATTTGGTGCTTTACAATGCTTGGTGTACAAGAGAGAAAAGGAAAATGAAGACAAAGGAAGCTGACTAGAGAAAACCAGATATGACTACTGTTCTAGTAGACATAGAGGAGATAATATGAATGTCCAGTTTCAAAAAAGAGTGGCAACACAGCATCTACTAGAGCAGGATTTGAAATGATTACATATAGTGGGTGTTTTGGCACTTTGAGGGACTGCACCATGGAACAGGGCTCTGCCCATCACTTGGCATCCTCTTTTAAGAGTCTCATTCTTTATCTCAACCCACTACCCTACAGAAAGGGTAGGGGAAGGTATTGGTGTCTTCACTCTTTGTCCCTTCTAGGAAATTTAGGAGAAACTGCTGGTCTGATAGGACTGTAAAAGTACATAGAATAGGACACAGTCATACAGGATGAATTTGTGCAGGAATGGTTAAAGAACTCTTTTTGAATTGCTAACAGGGATTATTGCTCATCCTACAGACACCTTTTGGTATGTTTAGAGTGACTGTCAGAGGGTTAGGGCAGGGCCAAAGGCAGATGTCAATGGCACAGCACTTATAGAACATAGATTCCTTAAAGAGATTTTGAGGTTAGGCACCTTGAGCCCTGTCCAGCTCCTTCCAAGAGCTCTGGCCAACCATTTATGACCACCTCTGAGATGACATTTTTGCTCCCTTTACTAAAATTCTCTTGAATGGGATCTGAGTCTGAAACACTATAAATTTGCATTATTAACACTCAGGGTAGATTATTAGCTCAGATGAGTCCCTTAAATTTCTCTCTTTTTCTATATATATTTTTTCTTATATATTTGTAAATTTTTGAAGAGTATTTGATTTCTCCCCTCAGATGTAGTCCTTGTAGTTCGTCTCCCATCATAACACCCATTACCTCTCACCATAGTGCCTTGTGTTCTTTTCTTCCCTGTGTCAACCCCTCTCCCTTCTCTTCTGCTGCTGTATGCTTCAGATCTATGGTCAGCTGTACCACTTAATTTTCCAGATTATTTCTTCCCCACTAATAAAGAATGTTAACAGTAAAATATCTCAGGTAACTTGACTGTCTAGTATTTTATGATACTAAATTATGATTTATATTACTTTATGTTGAATTTAAGTAAATAGCAATTGAAATTTATTGTTCCCAAATCATATGCCATAGTGATCAAAGCATGACTTTTGAACAAACTTGGTTTCTACATGGGACACTATTCCTGAGTTTGGGTATAACATATTAGACATCTCCATATAGTGTGGGTTATTACAGGGTTTATGGGAAGGAAATAAGTGAAATTATGCTGAATACTGTGACATACTATGCAGATGAGAAATGGCATTTTAAGTCTCTGGATCAGCATTTGGGATGTACCCTTCAGAAGTTGCCTTCATTTGTCTAGTATATACAGTTTAAATGATTCCAAGCAACAGAAACTAAAAGAACAATTAATTGAAAAGTTATTGGCAGCTTGCAAAATCAGTAGAAAAGCTACAGAATCAGACTTAAGCAGAGTGTGTACATAGCTTTTGCTATTTGGCAGTCTTGTAAATGCCTTATATAAAATGGATGAGCTCTAATAATTGTTTTCCATACTTATATTACACCACTCAAGATACAAGATCAAAATCCAAGATTCCACAAATCTTGCTTTGGTAAATTTGCTGAGGGGAGGGCAGATTTAAAAAATTAGGACTCTAAAAACTAATAGATGATAGGGTTTCAATTTGAACATAGGCAGACTTATTCTAAAGCTTATATTTATACCATGTAATAGCATATGCACTCAGATAAAAAATAGTGGATTTTTAAGATTAAGCTTATTCTTAAAAGTAGGTTGGTTATAAAAAAAAGTTTTTTTTTAGTATTTATATAGTGACTGTTATTACAAAGAATTGTTTTAATTTATGTTTTGAAACTATCTTACATAATTTATTATATCTCCATCAGGTATTCTATTCATCATTCCAAAGCTATTCTACTGAAAGTACTTGTAGGGAAGCGATTAATGTGTTTTGGAAAGGAAATTTATTAGCTATTTAATCAAAGTTATTTTCATTTTGTAGAAGAGGACTATTCACAGTTTCAGTCAGGTTTTTTGGTTGATGAAGTATATCATAGTAATAACTGTAACAATTGGAGTCATATATTGACATGGGAGTATCAATAAACATTATGTCATTTAGTAATTCAACTTTCTGTCATTTTTAGGCCTATTTGGAATTGATTTCTCAAACCTAGAAAAAATAACGATAAAAGAAGAGAAATCATTAACATATGAAAGTGTGAGAAAAAAGCTCATCATAATATTTGTACTTCAGGAAGTAAAAACAAACAGAATAGAATTTGACTTCTCTTAATTACCTTCTTACATTGAGAAATACACTGTTACAGAACCATTGTACAATCACTACTTGTTGGCTTTGGATTCTGTTTGCTGCTTATATTTGATTGATTTTTTGTTTCATTGTGCATTGCCTTCAAGTCACGTTTTCTTGTTATTTCCTAAGTATGAGTCTCCCAGAGTTTGTAATGGAAACTGTTTCTTTCTGTCCTTTCCTCTAGGCAATTAGATAGATGCAAGTTTGTCTACTACCTTGACACAGAATTATTGAAAGTGAATCCACTTAAAAAGAGTATCAAAATTTCATAAGTGGGACTGAAATTTCACACTGTGAAAATTTGACTGGTACAAAATGAAACTTTACATTATTAGTTTGTTTTATCTACATAGAGAAGGATTTAGATTATAATTTTAGTTAGTAATTTGAGTGTTAAAAGAATGCATCTTTTTTGGGTAACATGACAAAATTGTGTAAGACAATGCGATTGTCTTTTATGTTTGACTTCCACAGTATTTTTAAAAGATGTTTCTCTAATAATATTTAAATGTATTATCAACTTTCTCAAGAGACTTCTTGATATTGAAGGTGTTCTCTTATAAAACTTCCATCTACTTGTCATTCTTTGCAATTTTCTTCCACTATGAATGGGTCTAACTTTGTTAGATCTGTGTCTCTTAAGGCGTTTTATATGAATGGAGAAGTTTCAAAGCTTGTGTCATCTTTTATCTTTTCCTGGATTGTAGTTTCTTTCTGCAGTCAATTTGTTTTTCTGATATTGAAACTCAGCATTTAGTTGACAAGATAAAAGTACCAGACACTGGTGTTAAACAGGGAGAGCTGATAATAAGGTTAGTGAATAATTTCACATTACAATGATTTTACCACCACATAACCATGAAGTATAAGTGAAGAACCATTATGTAACTTATACTACTAAGTTATATAAGTAACATTAAAAGGATTTGCCATTTCAGATAACACATGTACAATTTAGCGACATTATCTATATTGGGCTTATCAAGGGAGGGGATTTATTCTATTATTGGAGTTCTTCATAAGTCATGATTTTAATGTTTGAGGAAACACGGAAAATTAGAAAAGAAGCTATAAAATAAATATACAAGGATTATATGATCTGTTTTGGCTGAAGTCACAGTCTGAAAGGCATACTTTTGTGCTAGTCAGTCTCTACTTAGGAAATATGTCATGCTTCCATATTAAATTCTGTAAAGCTGCTTTAAAATTTAAGTTTTTATGTGTGCTGACCATTGCAGCTAGCAGATGACTGTACATCTGGATTTTAGATTCAAACATTATTTAACTTCTCAACAAATTGGTTTCTGAATTGTTATGATCTTTGTGTTGGGATGTGTAATATGAGACATACAACAAAAAGAGGAGCTCCTGGTAAGGAGTATTGCCAGCATGGTTGCCTCTGGATTCAATCTTGATGACTGAAGGCACTGTTGGTTTCGCCCCTTCAGACAGATCTCTTAACTGTATGGAAGATGACGTATTAAAATTATGCTTAATAAATTTGACCAAAAAAATTACTGGATCATCACCAGAACCTAATGCCTCAACATGAAATGTGCTATATCATTAATTCTAAACACATATAATTACAATCACTCACAGCTATCACTAGTATCAATTACTGGCAATTCATGTCAACTCTCATTTTATTAATGTTCTGTTATTGCTTTGATCATACTGCATTTAATCTGTGTTTACATATCCGTTTCTTTCACTAGTATATGTGTTTCTTGGGAGCAGAGGTCACGTCTCCACCTCTGGGTTCCCATCATCTAGGAGAGTGTGTAATACATAGTGAGTTGAATGATAATTAAATACAAATATAATTACTTTGTATTAAGCATTGTCAGTGTCTTCTCAATATTTTTGGATACTTTTTGTGTCTTCTGATTAATGGTAATGATTCTGACTTGGTTCTGTTTGGAGTCCAAAATGTTTCATTATTCAGCCACTTGGATGGTCTTTAATTCTTTCTTTAGCATCCTGTTCTGACTTACGATTCATGAATGTTACAGAATTTATATTTTTATTTCTTTGAACTGTAGTTGAAAATCCTGTAATTGTTACAAATTCAGTCTTTATGCCAGTATTTCTATAGTATAAATTCTGTTTCTTTAGCCTGTTAAACTTCTCCTTGATATGTTTCACCTTGCCCTACTGCGACAGTGGTGATGGAGGAGGAATAAGACGTTTTCTGAGCTTTGAGTAGAAAAGGAGTTTTTAAGGGAAGCTACCTGATGACTATGTTTCCAACCATTGGTAACAATTATTTCTTTATGATTAGGTCTCACCTTGAACTGTCAGTCAGCATTACTTACTTGATCAAATGAAAGTAAGCCAGTAACTTCCTATGGGGAGTTTTTGCTGTATTTAATTCTTTATACATAATTCATTGCAAGCACAGTCTCTGATTTTACATAAATGTAGATTCCTGGGAAATATGCATTAAACAAGAGAAAAATGTAGATTATATAGATACATGATTTTGGTTCTTCTACAAGGAGTTGGTAAAAGACATCAGAAGTCTCTGAATCTTAGGGTAAAAACATTATTTTAAAAATCTGTGTCAAATATGTAACTATGTATTGCATTATATGTAAAAACCTAAGGGGAGTTCATTATTAATGATTATGCATAGCTTCTTTATCTTAAGAACACTAATTCTTTCACACTTTCTTCAATGTTATTTTATGGCTCTGTGATGTCACTGTACTGCTAAAGTAGCTCATTTTCATGGAAAGTGTTTGTTTCATGGTCATGGTTTTTTTTCACAATATAGCTCAATATATCTCTGACTAATTAAACAAATACACTTTCCCTTTAAAACTTTAGAATCAGAGACGCTGAATTCTTGGGGATTTATAATAGGAGAAAATGTTTAATCCATTGCCTGCATAGTATAGAAATGTTAAAAATCTGACTTTTATTATATATGAACTTTTTGTATTTCCCATTTATCATTGGCATCTATATTTTTATTTGCAAGTTTTTAAACTTATATAGATATTTAATTATACTTGTTAAACATACATGTATAATATATAGTTATAAGAGATTATATTTATGCACAAACATATATGTGACTTGCCTTAAATGTTGTTACTGTCTGATCTTTATCGTTTCTTTTTCCGGGACTCCAGTTGCACATATTTATGATTTTGTGTTCATTATGCATTCTAGGCTTTTAAAAAATTTCCACTTTTTCTTTATAAGTTATTTTTGAATTTTAGAATTTTTTTATTGAAGTAACATTTTAGAATACTGTATATAATTCAGAAGGATAGGATCAAACCTCTTCAGATGTATGTCCTTCACCATAGTTCATTAGGTTCCCTCCCAACTTTATTCTACACCCTTTGCCTTCCCCATTGATAGCCTCAGTTTTACAGTGAGATTTCTAGGGTTTGTTTTGGTTTAGTTTTGTCTAATTCTTTGTTTTGTTTCCTTGCATTCTATGTATGAGTGAAACCATTTGGTATCTGTTTTTCTCCTTTTAGTTTATTTTGCTTACCATAATCCCCTCCAGATCCATCCATGTTGTTGCAAATGGCAACAGTTCATCTATTTTTATAACTGTGCAGTATTCCACTGTGTATGTATGATACACCTTAATCCACTCATCGGTTATGGACACTTAGATTGTGCTGCAATGAACAATGAATGCATATATCCCTTTGAATTAGTGCTTTTTTTTTTTTTCATTTTTCAGGTAGGTAAATAGGAAAAGGAATTGCTAGATCATATGGTTGATCTATTTTTACTATTTTGAGAAAGCACCATACTGTTTTCTATATGGCTGAACCAGTCTACATTCCTACCAACTGTATATGAGGGTTCCTTTTCTCCACACCTTCACCAGAACATATTGTTTTAATTTAATTTTTGATATGGGCCATTCTTGGTGTGGTGTTGTGTTTCTCTGTGATTTTCCTTTTCTTCATAATTGGTGATGAGAATTTTTTCAGGTACTATTGCCCATCTGTAAATCTTTGAAAAAATGTCTACTTAGCTCTTCTGCCTATTAATCTGATTGGGTTGTCTTCTTACTATGGAGTTCTGTTAATCTCAACTACTATTGAGATTAAATAGTTCTAGTAGCCCTTTATCAGATATGTGATGTGCAAATACTTCTCCTATTTGATGGGGTGTATTTTTAATTTAATGATAGCTTCCTTTCCTGTGCAACAACTTTTTTAGTTTGATGGAGTCCTGTTTTCTTATGTTTTTGCCATTAGAATTGAATCTCTAAAAATACCTCTGATGTCAGTGTTTGACATGTTTGTTTCTATATATTTTATGGTTTCGGATTTATTTATTTATTTATTTACGCATATAAGAGCTGGGGTGCAGGCCAGAGGTGTGGAGGGGGGTGGTTGAGAGGATTCACCAGAGACAGAGTGGGGAGCAGAACAGGCAGATATACTGAAATACACAGCTGAGGAGAACAACAGATTAGCTGGGAGAGGTCTGCTCCACCATGTGGGCCACCTCCATGGCTGGGGATTGAACTCGTGCTGTAGTGGCTGCTGATAGCTTCACAGTGTTGCAACTCAACCTCTTGTGCCACCAGGGAGGCCCCCTGGTTTTAGGTCTTAAATCTGAGTCTTCAATTCATTTTTTAGTTAATATTTGTGTATGATGTGAGATAGAGGTTTAGTTCCATCAGGGCAAGAGTTGGTGTTCCCTGAGATGATAAGGTGTCCTCCCTCAATAGTTTTGAGGGTAAGAGAAATAGTATTTACTTAAAAGAGTTAAACTATAAAGTCAACATAGAGTGAACCACAGTAGACACAGTACATATCAGAAGTAAATGGAGTCATTTTGCATAATCAGATCTCCTGCAAGGATAGTAATGATTATACTGACTTTTGTTGAGGCCTTTCTATGTGTTGTACTAGTCCTTTTACATGTATTGTCTTCCTTTATTTCTGACTATTTGCATGTATAGGCACTATTGTTCCTTATTCTAAAGTGGTTTGAAGGCCAGGACATAACCACAAAATTAAAGGAACCAGTCATAAATTTGATTTGTTTGTATTAGAAGCAGAGAAAAGGAGTGTGATATAGAGTGAAGAGAGAGATACACACATAGAGATATATAGATTTGGATGGTCTTGTCCAGGCTACAGACATTAGGTTTTCCTAATCCATTGCTTTACAAACACTCCTAGTTTCTAATTCAACAAGATTTGTACCTATTATAAGATGATTTTCCAAATAGGGACGATTACAAAGGGAGATTGTATTAGGCATTTTCATGGGATCATTCAGTGTATATGTTAGTCATTTTATCATCAAGAACAACACGTCAACTTTTTACTTTGCCCATTAGTTTCCATGACTCTTTTAAAACTTGGGGAAAATCCTTTGGGAAGACTGTGTAAGAAGATGGAAAAATGACCTCTAATCATAATACTTAATTCAAATTTACATTAAATTGTCCCTATATTTGTTAATAAAGAGGATAAGCAAGGAAAGATAATGTTAAGGTTTCTGTCATACTGGAATGCACCTACTGATACCTATGTGTGTTGATTTTAGGAACTTATTTGGGGGACTGATAAATACAAAGTTAGAATAATATTTGTAGTGACCCTTTCATAATATAACAATTTGTCTTTCTGTCTTGGCTTCCATGAGTTGTATAAGAAATATTTTAAAGTATTTTGTTTCTCTTGTAAATTTGCTGTTAATAATGCCTCTTTTCATGATGTTGTGTAGGTCTCTTGTGCCTCAATATGTCAGTACAATTATTATTTCTATCTTTGAAAAATGTGATGTTTTCCTTTTTATGGCAATTTTAATCCTATTCTCTTAAATTTCTATCTGAGGTTGGGATGATTTTTGCTCTAAATAAAAAAATCATTGCCATTGGAATTGTGATTTATATTTACATTTGATGACAGGTTGGTTTTTTTTTTAATTAGCACATGACAAAATATATGAAATTGTATAAATTTTAACAGATAACAGATATCCATTTATCAACATCTTCCATTATCATGAAAGGGAAAGGAATGGTAAATATCTAAAATTTTAAGTGTGGGGGCCTCCCTGGTGGCACAGTGGGTCGAGCGCCAGACTGTGAAGCAGCTGCAGCACAGCAGCGTGAGTTCGATCCCTGACCAGGGAGGGGACCCACATGGCGCAGCAGACCTCTCCTGCTTTGCCGCTGCTCCCCTAAGCAGTGTATTTCAGTCGATATGCCTGTTCTGCTCCCGCCGCTGTCTCTGGTGAATCTTCTGACCTCCTGCAACTCTGGTCTGTACCCCAGCTCTTGCATGTATAAATAAATAAATCCTTAAAAATAAATAAATAAAAAAAAATTTTAAGTGTGTTTTAAATATAGGTATTACACTGACTTAGCAACATTCTCTTACTTCCCTAACATTGGGTAGTTTTTTATTATAGGTGTAAAAATTGTCATTTTAATTTAAAATTTTGTAGTGGATTAGAAATCCATATCAGTGATTATTGTGGAAATATGAAATAAAAGTGAATGTTCAGAGTTTTAAACACTTGTGACTAAAAACTTTACCATATGTTCATGGTACTCTTTTCCCGGGCAGATAGAGGAAAAAAGGAATATCAGGGATATTATATTATGAATCAGTTTGAAATAATCATTTTAAAGAACATAGGTAGCATATATATGCTTGTGCATGCATACACATACACAAAATAGCAAAAGGAGACAGACTCTCTCAATAGCAGTCGTATCTCCTGAGAATGACCAGGCAGAGACTGGATGAGATGAAGACTTATATTCAGTATATAAATATTTACACTATATGAACTTTCATTTTGTGTATATATTACTTCAAATAAAACAAATATATTTTTAAGGAGAACAAACATTAAATACATAAGGTTCTATCAAGTAATAAGACATTATCTTCTTTCTTCTTGACTTAGGGATCCAACATTACTGACACCTGCACTGAAATGCTAATGTGTGGAGTCTTACTGAAAATTTCTTCAGGAAATATTCAAGAACGGGTGTTTTTTCTTTTTGATAACCTTCTGGTGTATTGCAAAAGAAAACACAGGTAAGATGACAACCAAGTAGCACTTCAGCAAGTGTTTAATCATCTTATGGTCCAACTTTCTCCTCTCTATTCTCCAGAACTCATGATCACAGTAATCTCCCACATCCTCTTAGTCTTTTCTCCCATAGACTGTGATGAAAGGGAGCAGGTTAAGATCCGAGTCAAAGGGCAAATAAATTGTTGTTTCTCTGCTTTAAAGAGCTTCTAAAAATTCCTTTATACCACATCTGAGAATTAGTGTTTATTTCTTTTAATGACCTCTTAAGCTCTTTGTTTGGTAGTAGAACTTGGAATACTAGAAGTTGTAGAAAAAGCTGTTATTTTTACTTCTTACTCACTAAAAATTATAACATGATTCAAATGGTTTGGGAGCAATTTCCTCCCCTCTGCCCCTGATTTACTGAGATATAATTGACAAATAAAATTGTAAGGTATTTAAAGTATAAAATGTGATGATCTGTTAGACATATACAATATGAAAGGATTATCCCCATTAAGCTAATTAACACACTAATCTAGGTAAAATTATTATAGGTATCCAGTTAGGAATCATATAATTTTTCATTACATTTGTTTTCATAAATCAATCTGTCTGCTCTCTAGTCTATAGCTTTCACAAAACTATTGGTGTACAAAGAGCCTCAGGGTTATAATTTAAGATAAAGCAAACATCAGGAAAAGTTTTACAAAATTCAAATCCTGCTGTTTAGCAAAATCCTTAACATATGTATAACATGAACTACATCTATAGTGATTAGAAATGCAAACCACTAAGTAAATCTGAAAGTCCTTCTTGGATTGGAATAATGTGAATACAGCATCACATCCCTTCATTTTAGATACTCCCTCTCCTGTACAATAGACCTGAGCTCTAGCCTTCAAAAAGTATGAATAAATTGAACTTTTTCCTGCACTACCATGATGTAATTACAATGATGAATTTATTTTAAATCGAGAGTTAGATTCCTTATAAAGAATAGCATGCTGATCTAGGCATCTGAGCTCTGGATATTTCTAACTCTATTAATATAAGGAGAAAAGTTTTAAATAATATGGTATTATGTAGTATTTGAAACATATAATATTGTTTAGTTTGACTTAACCAGTTTTTAGAATCTGTCAGAGTTGATTGAACACCTCTGATGCCCTTCATGTATTCAAAATTGCACCCTCCCACCTGTCTATTGTCCTTAGCAAAAACTTCATTATATTTTAAAAAACTAGTATTTAGGTCAAATCTCATATAGCAACCAGTGTTGTTGTAAATGTGAAGAAACAAAAAAAAATGCCAAGAGTCTAACATTTGATGTTATTAATTTACTTGTTTTCTTTTCCCCCAAGGATCTCTTAGATGATGTTATTTTAGCACTGGTTTGCATAAATTTTACTAACAAAGTTTGCATGCTTTCATTCCATTGTAAGACGATTGAAGAATAGCAAGGCATCTACAGATGGACATCGCTATCTTTTTCGTGGCCGAATCAATACAGAGGTGATGGAAGTGGAAAATGTCGATGATGGCACAGGTAAGTGATTATCAGTACATTTAAAATGATATGCCAGTTGTAAACTCTCATATGACAGACTGCTCACTTGATTGATTTGCAGTGCATTAGAGCTTAAAAAAAAAAACAAAACCTGTTAGTTAGAATAATTAGAGGAGAAAGGCGAGATAAGAGAAAGGAGGACTGTTGTCATAGTTGAGAATTACATTGAGCCAAAATACACCAGCATTAAGCACACTAATACAAAGAATAATGGAGTAAGTGTGTCATAGGACACTCACAGTTCCTAGTGTAGAGACTGTGAGTGAAAATATTTGATGAATGAGTTGATTTTCCTTAAGTTATACTTTAAGTCCCCACTTAACTTCATCAATAGGCTTTTGCAAACTGCAACCTTTAACTACATTGACCAAAATGAAGCCAATTTTATCATAGGCTAATTGCAATAAACAAAACTAAGTTCTTATATATGTTTTCTGACAACAAAATCATCAACAAACATGCAAATAAAGACCCAAACACTTAATTTTAAGTCATTTGTAAACAGTCATTCACTCATTTCCCAGGTTACTTATTTCATGTAGGGCTGCAGGGTGACCAGAGCCTATCCTGGCATTTCAGGGCATCAGTGGTAACCAGTCCTTCCATGTTTGGGCACATCACACACATATCCGTACTACTCACTCCTGGGGCATGTTAGATATGCATTGAACTTGACACGTGCACATCTTTAGGATGTGGCAGAAACCTGGAGTACATAGAGAAACCCACACAGACATGAGGAGAATGTGTGTACTCCATACAGATAGCGGCCCTGGACATGAATCAGTTTTCTTGCTGATAAACATTATAATGAGATGACATTGAACAAAATGACATTGTATGAGGAACTGCTGTATTGTGTTTTATAAGTATGTATGTGATATTTTGTTCCTATAATATATTCATTCTAGAGTGTAGCAAACTCTAGAATTGTTTTAGGTACACAGCCATAGAATATAAATGGGTTGTCCGTTTGCTTGTAGAGGAGGTTCTGGATGGATGTGGTTTGTGTAATTTAAGTGCTCATTTTAAGACTATTACTCCAGCATAGTAAGTTTTGGCCTTGTAGAGGTGAAGGTACACAGTTTTTATAAGTAAGTTCATGGAATCATGAGTAGACACAAACATTAGGTAAAATAAAGTTTAAACAAAATATTTTCTATTTGAAAGTCTACAACATAGTAAATTGAATCTCATTTCCCCCAGTGATTTTCATGAGAATTTCAAAGGTACATTTCAAAGAGAAAAGACAAGATGAAATAAAATAAAATATATTAATTGTTTTAATACATTAATTGTTGCTAAATGATTTTTATTTTCATGGTTTTTGTTTATTCATGTATATTTTTCGAGATGGTATTGGTTTACATCACTGTAACAATATGATTCAGAGGATGAGGTTCATAGTTCCTTAAATGTGTATCACCACACCCCACACACTTACCCACTTCAAAGAATTCATATCTCTTTGTCTTATACCTTTAGGCCCTCTTATGGGGTTGGGGTATCAGTGAGCTCCTCCTTCCCACAATACCTTTGTTGCTATTCCTGAGTCCCAAAGGAGAGAAGAACCTTATAATGTTAGGTGTACAGTTTCTCAAATGCTCACCTATGTGCTCTTTAATCCAATTATGGGTATCCTAATGAATTGTCCTTTACTTAAATAGTGACTTGGGATTCGTTTAGGTAAGGGAAAAAAAACATGCAATGAGCAAAATGCAGGTAGTGCTTGAGTTGGAGCATTAATTGGGAACCAGGATCTTAGGAAGACGTGCCCCTTGTCTGATGTTGGGTGGATGTGTGGAGCTGTCAGACCACTGGCACAGGTAGGAATCCCTACATTTCAAATCTTGATTTACACTGCAGACTGTATAATACAGTCACAATTCTCCCACGCAAACATGTGGGACCTAGTAGGTTAACTTTCCCTGGTAGGATGTGCACATCATTTTTTATAATGTGGCAGTAATTCATTTTAATGTTTCCTAAGGAGACCAGTGACATTAGAAATGTTATCTTTCAGCTTCAATCAGCTGAAAATGCTCAAGTCCTCATTGTGCTTGAGGTGGGAGGAAGTGAGACTGTAGGGAAAGGCACAATCCAACCTCCTGTCTTACCCTGTCTTACCCTGGTGGAACTATCGCTCCTTTGTTCACTTCAGTACACTTTTATTTTGGTGTTTGTTTGTTTTTTTTCCTTCTTTATGCTTTTCAGTGGGCACAGAGCTTCTGTGTCTTACTGTTTTTCTTCCTTGGAAAATGTGATTATCACTATTTGTACCACTTTTTAGGTGAATTTTGAGAATGATTCCCAAACTTAAGAGAAACTGGGTTCTTGATAAATGTAAGGACCAGGTCTTTGGCTCATAAAATGCCATCTTGTATCATACATAGGGGAGTGAGAGCCGCTGAAGGTGGTGTGTCTTTTATGCAAATTGTCCTTGGATTTGATCCCCCGGAACAATTCTGTTAGTGATGGTAAGATTCCAGTCAATAGGGCCTTGGTACCTGAGGATTAAGGGCATTGTGAAAACATGGCCTCAGACCCTGGCGAATATGAATTAGTGAGGGCAGATAGGAATTTAAATATACTTAGTTATTTAGCCACCATAAATTATTTGTCTGATGGTACCTCTTGGCATGAATTTTCAGGACTCAGCTTTCATTTAAATGGGTTGAAGAAATTTATTAGGCTTTGTGTTATTCAATTAAGGCTTTACTTTCTACTTATACATAAGCAGTATGATACATGGATTTGGCTACAAATAGTTGCTACTAGCTCACTTAGAGAAATTTTAGACTACAACTGGATACTTTCTCTGATATTCCTGCAAAGAAAATTTAGTTTTCTCATGAGTATATCCACTAGGTTCTTTGAGGAAATTATATATCCTATACTAGGACTTGAAAATTTTTTAAAAATACAATTTTTGAAGTGTATAAAAGCTTGAAGATCAACTAATATACCTCATAAACACTCAGATGATAGAAATTCAATTAGGCATAAGAACTAACTCATCCAAGTTTGCCTAGCTGTTTAGTATATAGCTGAGACCAGAATTATGTTTATTAGGTTCCCATGTCCATGCCTTAAGAAGTACAGAACAAAGGCTTCATGTGGATTTTAAATCTGTAAGGGCCAACTGAAGAGCAGTGAAGAGAAAGACACCCATTTGTGGAGATCATTTTTGACTGCTTATTTCTTCTTATAAAATATGAGTGCTACAGTAATTTTCTCCTTTTTTTCCCCTTATGATACATTTTATATTGTGTGAATGGGAGCTCTTGTGTTGATAGATCTTAGCAGAGCAGATCCATGTCCTCCTCACACTTGGACCCTCTCTGGGTTAATTAAATGAGGGGCAAGCAAGTACCATCAGGATCAGGCTCATCTGCTCATAACCAAAACCAAAACCAGGTTTATGCCTACTTTATACCAGGTTTCAGTGTAAATAATAAGAAATGAATTGATCACACTCATCTTTTCAAGTATGCTTAAAAATTATCATTAAATAAAAAACATGATATACTGAATGGGGAAGATGTTTGCATATCTTTTATTTCACAAAGGGATAATAGCCAAGATCTACAAAGAACTCATACAGCTTAACAGAAGAAAAACATAAATCCTGATCAAAAATGGCAGAAGAGTTCTACTTTTTCATAGAACACGTACAGGTGGCCAACAGGCTTATGAAAAAAATGCTCATCGTCACTTATCATCAGAGAAATGCAAATTAAAAGCAGAATGAGAAACCATCCAACTCTTTTGAGAAGGACCCATCTCAAAATGACCAGAAATAACAAGTGTTGACAAGGATGTGAAGAAAAAGGAATACTGTTAGTGAAAATGTATACTGGTCCAATTCCTATGGAAAACTGTGGAGGTATCTCAGATAATATAGGTGATTTTGCAGCATGTTGTGGTAACATACATCTGAAGAGATATAAATTTACACCTCTGAATCAGATATAGTGTTGTAAATCAATGATACCATAATTTTGAAAAAAGGCTATGGAAAACAGAGTACCAACCATGTCAGAGTTTACCAAATTAAATGCATTATTTGAGGAAAAACAAAACAGTGCAGAAAAGACATTTCTTTAATCCACCTTAATGTTTTTCATTCACATCCTGTATACCAACCATTACCTTTTAGTGACTTTCAGTGGAGACAAATGAAAACTGTTACTAGTTGGCATAGATGCTGATTCAGTCCTTTGTCGTATGTTTTTCTGTCTTAGACTCTTGCTTTGCAGAATTTTGTGCTTATAAAGTCTGTGACAAGTAGTGTCATTATTCTTTAACTTCTCTTAGGATGAGAGCTGTCATAGAGAGTTTGCTGTTGATATTTCTAAATCCAGCATGACAACTTAGCTAAAAGTATGGTGCACTCTGGAAAAAGTCAATTAAATCTGAATTCATCCTCAAAGAAAAATTGCATGAGTCGCTGTTCATGCTGATTGTATGAAATGATGTGCTTTTGAAATGGGAGAACCTGGGGAATTGGGAATGACCTGGTGCTGGGTGAGTCTTCACCAGCACACTGCAGAATACAAGACATGACCCAGAGGCAGAAACCAAAACTGGTTATTTACACAGGGAGTGAGGAAAAGGAGAACAAAGAATAAAAGTGGAAAGAAAAATAATTGTCCAGATGTGACCAGTTGTCATCTGTCCTACTTCAATTAGTGTTCACTGAGTGGGGACCAGACTTCAGTTGGAAGCCAGAGGGCAGCTTCTCCAACGTGTCTCCACTGGAGCAGTTTAAACTGCGCTAGCCCTGTCCCCATTCCTCACTAGCAACTAGTTCATTTGTTCTGATTCTTCGTGTTGTTATAGTGTGTCTCTGAAACCTAGAATAATATTTCAAAGGAATATTAGAAAAGTAAAATTAATATATGATTAGAGGTGAAATTTTTTTTAAAGGTCTCCTACTGCTTTAGGGATTTAATATTATTTTGGTAGATAGAGGAAAGGAATGTTAATTAGGTGCTCAATTTCAGGTAACATTAATGTTATAAATTAGAAATATTCCATTATTGAATGTTCAAAATATAAACATTATTTTTTTTTAGTTTCTATGTTTTTCAGTACATGTAGATAAGGCAAAGGTATGTTGAAGAAGTCAGTGGTTTTGGAACCTTTGTGAAATGGATGAATAAATTGGTGCAATATTATATATTACATTTGCTCATTCAACTTTACTCATTAATCTCCAGCTGACTTCCACAGCAGTGGACACATTGTTGTTAATGGATGGAAGATACATAACACAGCAAAAAATAAATGGTTTGTGTGTATGGCAAAAACACCTGAAGAGAAGCATGAATGGTTTGAAGCTATTTTGAAAGAAAGAGAACGGAGGAAAGGTGGGTGTGTGGACTGGGCTCTAAATCCCTAACTTAATAGCATATAATGGGAAAAGTAATGGGACAATGAAAAAGTTAATGTGTTCAGTTGGATTTTCTATATAATGTCAGTTGCATGCTAAAATAATTTCAGACTGCATTCAGTATTTTTACTTAATAAATGAAAGACCTTATCATAAGTAAAATATTTATATTGTAGTAGCAGTATTTTTTAAACAGTATTTTAATCTCTGGAGACTGGTATAACAGGATACAAAGACTGGGTGACACAAACAATAACAATTTATTCCTCTCAATTCTGGAGACTGGGAAGCCCAAAATCTGTGAGAACACTTTACTGACATATAGAGGGCCAGATTTCCACATAGCAGAAGTAAGGGATCTCTCTGAGGTTTCTTTGTAAAGGCATTATTAATTCCATGCATGAGGGATCCATCCTCGTGATCTAATCACGTCCCAATACCATTACCGTGGCCATTAGGTTTTAGTATATGAATTTGGGGTTCACACAAACATTTAGCATGCAGAAAATAGTTTTACTTGTCCTAAATTATGTTCAGTTTTATTTTCACTTTATTTTTGCCATGTCTAAAGCATCATCATGGTTTTCCTTTAAAAGAAAAGCTTCAGTAATATAATGTGGTGTCATGGGATCTCCAACAATTGTTCTCTCTGTTTTACAGTATACTGAACAGTCCTAGACCAAATATGATGGCATTGTAGTTTATAGATTAAAAACTTTGGGTATATACTTTAAACTTGTTGAAATGATATAAAAAATATAAGGTAATATAAACAAAAAGAAGGTTTTTACATGAGAAGGCCCAACTAAAATTTGTTTCATGTTTTCAACAAGATTCACAAAAGATATTCTGGTTTGGCAATACTCAGTTTTACAAAGTTTATTTGTGAGTAGGAATACTCCTTCATTTAATAAATAATTAAATTTATTTATTGTGTGAATACTAGCTTCCCTAACAAATAATAATTACAATGACAAAACCAAAAAACCTGTGCTTATCCCTTTTCCTAGAGCTCAGGAAATTTCTCTTCAATATTTCTAAACTTCCTCCTCTTTACCCTCTAGTTGGTAAGGGTGTTAAAATTTTGTAGTTCCCTCCTTATTATCCCCTACTTTTAAAACCCTCTCCCTTTTAATTTGCTTCATAAGTGGTCCTCCTAGATTTTTTTCAAAGCAATCTTTGAAAAGCAAACCTATTTTCTCCTTGCTTTGGTTAAAGCACTGACTTGTTTCACCAGTACTCAACAAGGAGTGAAGTATGGTGAAACTGCAATTGAACAAGGACCCTAACCTGCCAGTGCATCTTCTGACTTCTCACCTAGGATGCTTTGCTCCATGCTTCCGCGCTACATTACTTAATCAGCTCCTGTGAATTCTTTGCCCTTTTTTGAAAATCATACCTGTGCATTCAAACATACCCTTTTGTGAAACCTTTGTGAACATTTCTCAGAAGAGGTAAAATGCTCTGAATATGAAAAACATATCTGTTTTTCCCCCAAAGCTGTCTCCAGTGCCATTATGTCAAGTTGTGCTAATCTAACCCTGCAGAGGGGTTGCTGGAGTCTGAGATACAGGTGATCTTCCTCACTGACCAAACCATGTACTTTCACACACAGTTTCCCCAACATTACCATACAGCTTTGACAATTTTACCTTATTTATACTATACTAATACTATATTATGAGCTTTTGGAAATTCAGGGCCCTGTGACACAGATCTTCATACCCATAGTCCCTAGCACATGGTAGATAAGCAATATATGTTAATTTATTGATGTCATGATTGAACGAAGATACTTTTTAAATTACCTGTCCTTTGTTTCTTTTTCTGACAGGTTTAAAATTAGGAATGGAACAAGACACCTGGGTAATGATCTCTGAACAGGGTGAGAAGCTTTATAAAATGATGTGCAAACAAGGAAACCTGATCAAAGACAGAAAAAGAAAACTGACTACATTCCCTAAATGCTTTCTTGGAAGGTAGAGTTGGAATCTTTTGCTATTGGCATTTCCTGGGTCATGGGTTGATAAAGGAATGGATATAGAGCCAGGAATCATGAACAGAAAACAGGAAGCTCCAGCCATTTATTCATTTCTTCAAACAATTTCTTGTTTACATGTTCCAAGGACAGAACAAGGTTGGGGTCAGGGGCTGGCAGGCAGATGGGTTTGCCTCTAGCGCACAGAGTCTGGACTGAAGTACAGGATAGAAGTAAGGACCTGAAAGCCAGGGAAAACTAGAGCACTGCAGACACACAGTCTAAAGTACCAGTTATTTCAGAGTACAGGATGAAAGGATAGAGATGAATAGTCTGAAAAAGTGGGTCCTCTGAGGGACCAAGCACAGAGCAAAAGTCAGGGAAGTTGCCTGGGTTTTTAACACAGCTAAACACATTCGCCAGACCCACTGCTTTCTTCCCACAGCAGTTGTAGGGATCCCAGATGGGTTAAGTGGGACTGGAACAATAGGGATGGATTGCCTGCAGGTAGCTATAGGTTAGGCTGTGTGTTGGCTTCTTCCTGTATATTGTTTCAAACTCTCAATAGTCAATTGTCAAATATTTTTTAAAGATTTAGAGACTAGAAGTCAGTTTAACAGCTGAAATCCAAACAATTAGTAAATTCGAAGCTAAGTCCGTAAAAGTAGCCTGGATTCGTAGTTCAAAGTCTGGACTTCACAACCAGACTGTCTCTATTCATCTCTGGTTCTACCATTAACTACTTGTGGGAAATGGGAAAGTTAAATTTTCCTTCTTCTAAAATATAGACATGTTCATCTTGCTTATCTATAATATCCATCAGATTGTCTTTTTAATTAGCCATGCACAAAATAATCATAGTCCACACTAGCTTTTAACCCCAATATAAAAATGTAGATCAGGAAACCTTGGGCTTGCAAATTCATGTGGGTATATTCCCCACAGCAAACCACACAACTCTCAGCAAGATAGTGTTGCTAGTATCAGGAGCCCCTAGAAGTGGTAGCTCTCGTGCAAGGGAAAGAGCTGATGTTAGCCCATGCTGGAAACCCATTTTACAGGGAGAGGCAAGTTCATCTAATCACCCCTTTGGTATAATTTACAGAATGCCCATAGGGACAAGCCCATTTACAAGGGAGTCACTACTTCAAGCTATATTTTCTCATCAGGTGTTTATAAATATATAGTTTATTTGCCTGAGTCATTTTTACCATAAGCTATGCTGCCTAGTAACACAGCTGATAACCTTACCTTCATCAGGTTTCTAGGGAAACAAAACTAGAAAGCTAACACAGGATCAAATCTATCCTTATTTATTTAAGGAAGGAGGGATTTTGTCCATCCTTGACCCATACTGTGTCACATGGCTATAGTGCTAGTTACTTGCAAAGATAAGTAAAGCATTCTCCAAAGCACCTGCTGCATAGGAGTGACTCCGTCAGTGTTAGCTATGTTCATTACCACCTTTCCCATAACAGCACATTATCTCTGTGTTACAGTGCTTGAAGTGGTTTCTGAATGGATCATGATCCTTTTTTAGTGTTGACGAGAACGGCTTGTGAGAACTAGGTCCCATCACAAAGTCACTTGCTTACTACCTTTCCTACACCTCTCCTTTTTGCCCCTATACTTCTAATTCAGAACAATACTTAAAATGTACTCTTCCCTTAATTTTAATTTGATACATTCAGCAATTTGGTTATATCAAAATGGAGAATTCTGCTTTAGCTACATACCAACCATTTCAGTACCACTCACTGTTCACATTTAATGAGCACTCAGAATCTGTTAGGTATTATGCCGAGTTCCTGATATTTGTCAGCTGGTTTAATCCCATGGCAGCACGATGAGGCTGATATGACTACTATTTCTGTGTTATTAAGGAAAAATTTAAGATTTGGAGAGCTAAATTTACTAATCCAACATCATATAGCTAGGAGAGGCAGATACAAGTTTTTAATTCAAGTTATTACATTATCTTAACCACTACAATGTATTGTGATATATAGAAGAATAACAATGACTTTTACGAACTTCCATCTCCAAATCTACTTTTTACACTAGACATCAACTTTTAGAGTTCCATGTTCCCTGGTCATTTCTCTTTAGCAATGTGTTGCTTTTGGTTTCAAAATAAATGGAAAAACAATTTCATAAAACTCTCAAAATTTTGTTTCTAAAACCTCTGTTCAAAAATAAAACCATTCTGAAATACATTCATTAGTTAGTATGAAAGTTCAAGTCTTAGATTTTTATAACATGCTCATGATAAAATATTTTATCGTAAATTATCTCTATATTTAGTGTGTGTTAATGTTACCACATAACCATTTAATAAAAATTCACTACCTAACTGAGACTTTGCTAAATGTTATCAATCATCATTATTCTTATCTATGGGCCTGGGGCTTCCCCACACTCTTCCTGAAATGATGAAAGATGTGAGCTATAATCCTCTGTGGCCTTTCACAGCTCTAGCAGATGTGTGAGGTAGACAGCCATTCTAATGGATGGTTTGGGTTGGTGTATTCCTTATGGATGTCAGTTTAGATACAGCAATTAATTAACCAAATCTGCAAACAATGTAGTAAAACTTCTATGACTTTGGTGTGTATTAATTTTCTATTGCTGCAAAACTAATAGTGGCTTGAAATGACACCCATTTAGTAGCTTGCTATTTTAAAAGTCAGGAGACCAGGGGAGCAGAATTGGTTTCTCAGCTTAGGAGCTAATGAAGAGTGGCCTGGGCTCTGGGTCTTACCTTGAGGCTAAAGGAAATACATTTTTGTGCACAAACAGGTCATTGGCAGAGTTTAGGCCTTTCTGGTTATGGGAATGAAGTCCCATTGTCTGCTAGCTCTTGGTCAGTTCTGCATTCAGCAAGAATTAACTGACATATATACATCTGTAACCTACATATAAGCTTGATATATTGGTACATGACCTCCTTGAGCTTCAAAACTTCTGATGGTACATTCGGTGTTTCTCATCCTTTTAATTTTTCTGATTTCCTCTTGTACTGAGAAAGCTCTGCTCCAATGGGCTTAACTGTTGGGTCAGAGACAATTGAATACTTTTTATGTTTTAATGTTGAGTGATTTGGATTTTTATTTTATATGTAAAATCCATTTACAGCACTAGATTAGTATTTGACTGCAAAATCAAGTGGTGGGATTCTTACTGGGAAATAATGATAGGAAGGCCACTTCAGAATTCTACCAGCCTGGGCATTCGGTTTTGTTGGTTTCCCTGTCGTTTCAAACCCATCAATTCCTTGAGCTTGGAAGGCCACATTCAGGACAGTGTATCTCTTGTGCTAAGTCGTTACTATCTATTGAGTTCTGACTTTTCTGCTGTCTTTAAGATTGATTGTATTCCCTTTAGTCCTTAATTTGCATTTGTATGGAGAATAATCTTATAGTTAATGCTGCTCTAAAAATTCCCCTATGTGTCTGAGTTCTCAACTAGTTGAATAGTCATAGAGTACAGTTTATGTACATATGAATGGGTTTTCTCCAATAGAGTCTGATCTAAGTAACTGTGAGTCCTACCAATGTAAAAAAGTTTGTGCAGAAATATACTGCAAATATTCCTTTATGTTTTGAGACTCCTTTTATAGATTTTTCGATGAATGCATAGTATAGAGAGACTTCCTAGGGAAAAAAATTAACATTAGATTTCTATATTTCTATTGCAGTGAATTTGTATCTTGGCTATTGGAAATTGGAGAAATTCACAGGCCTGAGGAAGGTGTTCACTTGGGACAAGCATTATTAGAAAATGGAATCATCCACCATGGTAGTTATCAGTTTAGTTTTAATAATTTTCCATATTATTAGATGCGTATGTTCTTTTCAACATTTTTGAGTGCCTAATATCTATAGAACAATGTTTTCTGAAGGTGTGAGTTTATGGTGATATATTTGTTAACATTAAAATGAATAATTCAATGCATATAAGAATCATTAATACAGGTAAGTATTATAGGACTGTGGAGGAAGAAATAGTTTGTTCTGAGTAGAGTATTTGGGAACACTTCATGAAGGAAGTGGAATTAATGCTGGAATGAATAGAATGCTGACAGGGACAGATGGGAAAAAGGACATTTCACTCTGAGGAATAAAAGCACACAGCTTGGGTGGAAAAGTTCTCAGTGGCTTCTTTAGAAACTGGCACAGTCTTAGGTGATGAGACGATGTACTTCATGGATGAACATATTGGGGTGTGGGGAGAGAATGTGGTGAGAAAGGTTGGCAAACATCTCATCCCAGAAGATCTTAACTCTCTGGATGTGGCCTGAGGTGCTTATTCTGTCACAGATGAGGAGCTAACAGTTTTTTAACAGAGGAGTGTTCAGAACTTGATGGTAGCACTATCAGTTGCAGCAAGGTAGAACCTGGAGGAAAGAGCTGTGGAAGACTGAAAAGCCCTGCACACCAGGAGGCCCTTGCTAGCCCCTAAAAGTGGAAAGACAAAGGCCATGTCTGTGGGCATTCATGTCTGTGGACGTGAATCTCTTCCACTGGAGAGATTCTGTTGATGCTGAAAGAGTACATGTGATAACTTTGGGTGTGGGAGGTGTAGAGTGAGATCAGATTATCCCAGGCTTTTTATTTGGATGACTGAGATAGTTAATGCAGGAAAAGGAGAACATTGGCAAGAACATGAAGGATTCGCTGTGGATTAGGTATAAGACATTTATGGTGACATGCCCAGTAGGAAGTTGAAAATTTTTGTGGAAAGTTCAAGAGAGAGAAAGATTGAGAGACAGTTTTGATAATTATTTTACTAGAGTATCAGGTTCCTGAAAGCATTCATAACAAATATAAGATGAGGAAGCAATGACAATGGGACAAAATAAAAGCTTGAGGATTTTCTAATGTAAAATGTGGGGGAGCAGAAAAGGACAAGGAATTATGACTAAATATGAATGTTTGGCTATAATATTTTGATGCCCATTTCCTTCCTAAATTAGAATGGGGTTCAACATATTGGATCCTTCTAATTTTACTATACCACATTGGCCACCATCTATCCAGATGGGAGTCCTCTTTAATTCAGCCTTTCTGAGCTCTGCCACCAAAATGTGTCTAATCAGATTACTTCCTCCCAGGTCCTTGCCTATCACTGTCTTCTTCTCTGCTTCTGCTTTTGTTCTTGATCCTCTTTGAACAATTTCTAGGTGTCAGCTGAAGAACTTTAAAAAAAATATAAGTTTAAGTCCCTTTCCTCTTACAATCATTTAATGACTTCCCTTTAAGCTTAAAGTTCAGACCTCTTACCATGGCCTGAACCTTCTACCACAATTCACAAGGCTCTAGGTGTTAGGACCTGTGTTCCCTCTCTGAGTGGCACATAGTGTTGAACCTAATTTTTACACTGTGTCTCTAGCCTTCTGTTTCTTTCTTGAACACTGCAAGATGACTCCCTATATAGGAACTTTGCTCTTGCTATTCTCATTCAACAATTATTTATTAATTCATCATATACCTGGTCTTCCTAGATGCTGGAGAGGCAGCAGTTACTAAAATGACAGAAGTCACTGTATTCATGACTCATGTCTTCCATGACCCTCTCATCTTTTTTTAAAAAGATGTAGTTATTTATGCATAGAAGAACCAGGATATAGGCCAGAGGTACGGGGGATGGGGAGTGGGGGTGATAGGATTCACCAGAGACAGTGGGGAACAGAACAGGTGAATTAACTGGAATACACTGCTAAGGAGAGCAGGGGAGCGAGACAGGAGAGGTCTGCTGCTCCATGTGCTTCAGCTACCTGGCTGGCTGGAGATCTAACTCACTGCAGTGGCTGGGGATTGCTTCATATTGCTGCAGCTTAACCTCTTGTGCCACCAGAGGCCCACCCTCACACTTTTAGAGTCCGTCCAGTTTCATTATTCTAACAAACCGCCTTTCTCATTTTTGAAATTTTCTTCTCATACTTCTCAGACTCTGAACTGATCATGTTATTAATTTCTTTGAACATTATTTATATATCTCCCATCTCATCTCTGCTTACCAGTCAATATATAAGCACCATGAGACTAGAAGTCTTATATGTTAATATTTAGTAAATGCCCAGAGTACCCAACACATATAATGCCCAATAAATATTTGCTGAATGAATGAATAATTATATTTTGAGAAAACATATAATACTAATAAAGTATATGATTTTGCCCTTGATTAACACCGTTAAAACATCTAAATGCTTCATTATAGATGCTTCATACAGATACACACATGTATATAAACACGTCTTGAAAGCATCTATAATGATAAAAACCATATACGTGCTTTTAAGATCTAGTACACCAAAATGTATCATTCAGAAACTTACAAAGATAAAAAGATGTTGAACTAGATGGCTTTAATCTTTTCTGCTTTCCATTCCTCTCTAAAACCCTAAGTCCAAGTATACATTTGAGAGAAGAATGGAATGCATTTGTTTTATCCTCCAGTGCATTGAAGCTCAAGTAGGTGGCATATAGAGGGGTTTTAATACAAATACTCATTGGTGATTATTTTCCTATTTGGAAAATGTACTTTTAGGGTTTTGTGTTACTAAGAGAATAAAGAAGGGAAAAGCTGATTATAGATAATTTTAATTTCTTCTTTCCTTACTCTTTCTTGAGTGTTAGTTCGTTATGATGCTAGGGACTTTACAAACTAGAAACTTTAATTTCTTATTGTCTAGTAGTTTTCAACTAATTGTTTTACCTCATCTATCAAGAAATCAGTTACTATTAGATTCCCGTTTAGGAAAGTAGCAGTCTATTATGATGGGAGAACTAACTTTTGCTGTTGTAACAAATAAAACTCCCCAACACAGTGGCTTACATTATAAAGGCTAAATTTTCATCAAGTAAAGTCCAGTCAGGGTGGAAGATGGAGTGTGGTGTTTTCCCTAAGCATGGTTTGGGTCCCTGGCATAGGCTCAGTCACTCTTAGTTTAGCAGTGTGAAGGGCTTACTTGGTAGGACTCATGGAGTTTGCTGTTTAAGTAGGCCTCTGCTCTTCCCATTTTGCTTCACTTTTATGCACATGTGCTTGAACACAGTTCAGTTACATGACCACCCTTAATTGCAGGGTAAACAAAATTGTGGTTCAATGCATGCCTGGATAAAAACAAAGTTTAACCATTTTTGAAAGTTTCCCAATTTCTGTCACAGAGCCATAGCTCCCACATCAATATAAGGATACAGAATTATACTAAAGATAGACTAATCATTATATGTATTTGTTAATGTTTTACAATGATAGAAGTTTGACTTAGTTACAAAATAATATATTGATTTTCAGTAGAGGTTTTTGTAACTTCTATTAAATTGAGTGACTTTAAGCCTTTGTGAAATTATAAACTATCTTAAAGCTATCAATAATTGATGCTACTATTTAAAATATTTTAAGAATAATGGATGTGCAACTTTTTGTACTTCTAAGGAGTTATTTAATGTATTCTAGAAAAGAAAAAACTGAATTTATCACATTATTTTTTTTATTTTTTTATTTCTAAGTTCCCCAATTCATTTTATTTTTTTTCCACTTTTTAAAATTTATATATATTTGATATCAGTTGTAATCCCCATGTATTCCCCATCACCATATCACCAGTGCACCATCACCTCAGTCCCCTGAGCTCCCGTCTGCCCTCAACCCTCTCCCCCCCCTCCCCACCAAGTGTCCCCAATTTGTCCTTGTCTTTTCAATTTTGGTTTTTGTGTCTTTATTGTTATTATTATTATTGTTCTTATTTCTTCCCTTGATCCTTATTTGGTTCCCTTATAGTCCTCCTAGGGAGGGACCATCTGGTATTTTTCTTTTGCCTTCTGACTACTTCACTGAGCATAATCCCTTCCAGCTCCATCCATGTTCCTATGAATGCTTCTAGTTTTTCTTTTGTGATTGCTGAATAGTATTCATTCGTGTATCTGTTCCACAGCTTCCCAATCCACTCATCTGTTTTTGGGCATTTAGGTTGTTTCCAGGTCTTCCCTATTGTAAAGAGTGCTGCTATAAACATAGGGGTGC
>JAGFMF010011568.1:315336-330060 GCA_019455555.1 Galemys pyrenaicus
GACAAGAGAAGTTGAGCATTTTTTCATATGCCTGTTGGCCATTTGCATGTTCTCTTTGGAGAATTGCCTTTTTAGCTCTTTTGCCCATTTTTTGACTGGATTGTTCACTTTGTTATTGTTTAATCTGGTTAGTTGAGTATGGGATACTTATTATTAGATGTGCATTATAGAATTCTATTCCCAGAACTGGAGTCAGGGTATACGGAAAGATACTTTTAAAGGTGCTGTAACAAGATTACGTTCAAGTCATCTTTCCATTTCTGCTTTCATGTTTCAACATGGAAGACCTAGCTATTGTGTGAGGACTAGTGCTTATATGGATACTGAGTTGGATTTTTGCAAATTGAAGGCATAATGATTATTGGTGGGATTTTACTTACTCTACCATACAAAACAATCAATTTGCCTCAAGGCATGAATAGCTGGTTAAGTGCATTCAAGTCAACTGAAAATTAGTACAAAGTAGATTTGGAATAATATTTGTGAACTATCTTTATGGACACAGTCCTTTAGAATCTGATCTGTTCTTTAGTTCATGAATGCTGAAAAGGTCTTGAAGGAATCAAGTTCCAGAAAGAGGGAACACCCTTGTTTATTCTTTTTAAATGTTTCTCACAATATTTTTAGTTACCTCCTCATAAGAGAAAAACAAGAGCATGATAGACAATATTTTGGAATGGGTATTAGAAAAGGAAAATTTTTGTTCTCATCATTTTATCTCCATTACCTCGAATACTTGCCTCTACTAGTGCAATTTAGAAGAGGAAGTAGTAGAGAAATTCTGAATTAAAATTTACTTTGGAATTTCAAATGCAGATCCCTTTGAATATTTAACTTGTGGAAATCTATAATTTTGAACAGTGGTATTTATAACTAAAATGATTTCTTTTTTTTGAGAAATGTGTATGGAGTTGAATTAACTTTGTTCTGTTAATCACAGTTAGATTCCAGTGCTATAGGTCTTGCAAAGATTTTATCAGTTATAATGTCAGATTTGGCATACAGAATTTTTGTCACTAGAAACAATCTTTTATTTAAGTGTCTGAAATGAAGTAATACAATTCTCCCAAGCTGGGAGTAAGAGGACCTATTTTGTAATTTAACATTAATAATTTTATTAGAATGTAGAAATATGAGTCAAACATACTAGTTTAATTAGTATGTGTTTCCATCTACTTTTTAGTGAAAATAGAATTCCTACAATATGTTGAATTTATCACCTGTTTTAAATAGAACAAGCAACAAAAAGTTTTTATCACTATCACTAAAATGATTTTTATCACAATTATCACTACAATTCACATTACAAATATTGTTGAGAACTATCAGAGACATAACTTTGTTAGACCAATAATTCTTGTGCTGAGGCAGTTTATGTTTATAACATCTTGTTTAGCTGTATTATTTACATTATAAATGTTTATGTGCATATTCAGAAACTGCATTCATTAATTCTGTGTTGTGTTGAAATTGGCTGGCACAAGTTCAAGAGAACTAGTAATTAAATTTTTTAATAATTTGCAAACTGGGTAAATATAGCCATTTTTCAAAATTATTGACACTTTAATACATAACTTTTATTGCAAATAAAGGCAATATAGTCTTAAAAATTTATTTTCCAACTATTTTACTACATTTTTGTTACCAGTGCTCTGAGTATTTTTTAATACCTATTATTTTTGTATGATAGTGATACTGAATCATAAAGTATCTCACTACACGCTCAGTGACTTTTTTTTTCTGGTAGCTTCATATTTCCCAGAGAGAGAATTTATATAACAGAAATTGGTGAATGCTACATATTGCAGCTCTTTTTCCCCTGCCACTGAGACAGTTAGTCAATATTTCCCAGTACATTGCACTGACATCACACAGTTGTTTATAAGATGGCATGAACAAGCCTTGCTCGTAGATCACCTGAACTCTCATCAGTTAGTAAACCCATTTTCCATGTTGGAGAAATTTATTACAGGGCTGCCCTTCTCCCTGCCCTGTAACAAGTTGAGGAAGTGGATTTGGATGCAGAATTGTTTACTGTTTTTCTAAGGCAACACTTCGGAATTGAGGGCTAACTCAAGATTCCTATCAAAGTCACAAGAAATTGTCTTATACCTAAGCACTCCATTTTGAGCAGGTTAAACTAGCACTTGTTTTACTGTGCCAGGAAAGAGACATATGGGTCCAATACAATCTAGAATTTTAGAATACCGGGACAAAAATTTATTTCAGTGAATTTTAAGGGTAAAAATGGCAATAGGTACATTGTATAGGAGAAATAAGTTATTCATCTTAAAACATGCCATTGGATTTCAAAATATTTTTCTCAGTTTTATTTGTCTTTCACACATGCTTTTCTCCTTTCAGCTTGATCTGGAAACAAAAATACCATAAGGCTGTGTTGTCTATCTTTTTGTTGCAGCAATCCTGTCTCAATTTTATGGCTACAAGCCATGCATATGGTTTGCGTAGATTGGAATAAAATAGTTGAGACTTCTCATATGTATGTCTTTGTGGTGTGTGTATGTGTTTGTTGCCAGTCCAGATTTACCAAATGTAGCTCATAAGAGTTAATGCTAACAGCTTTTTCTCCTTCAACATTTTTAGAAAAAATGCAAAGGTCAAAGTTTATATCTAATCATGAAAATAGAACCCACTGTGGCAAATTCTCACTTTTGTAAACATTGCACTCCCTATAAAGACAGCACTTAAAGCTCTTTCAGCTTTAATTTGAAGTTTTTCCTTTCTAGAAGTCATTCTTTATTAGACTGTTTAGATAATAACTTGTCCTGGAAAAGAAGAAAACTTTAGAGGAAGTTTAATAGGGGTCTTTATGAATTTGACAGTCTACTTAAGGATGGAAGCAAAAGATGACCACTCACATTTGCCACTGAGAAAAACAATCTTCAGTGACATGTAATGGAAGCATTTCTTAGTATAAGAAAACTGTTAAAATTTTGCAATCAGTTACATGATAAAATACTGTTATCTACTTTTGAGATCTAATCACAGAATAATTGGTGATTAATGTATGTGTGGTCTTAACCTGATGGCAGTGGGGTAAAACATAGATGCTAACATTCACTTCTGGGGCTCAGAAACAATTGGAGTATCTACTCTTTGTAGGGCACTTTCTGCTTGATTTCGTGGCATTATGAAGAAATAGAAAACACAAACTCATATTTTTATAAGTATAATTATACTCTAAAGCATAAATATGTATGCTGTGCTATCTGTTGCTGACTTCAAATTAGTTCTTGAATCATTAAATGGAAATTGCAAATAAAGTAAACTGTTATGAGTCTTACTGTCAAAATACTGGATTAGTATTCCTTTGTTAGAAAAACAAGTGTTTCTTAAAACTGAAAGTTTCAGTATTCGAGATATGTATTTCAAACTTTTGTTTTTATCTGCCACTCTTTAGATTGTCAGTATTTTAATATATTGCTCCTATGTTTTTAAGTGACTGATAAACATCAGTTCAAACCGGAACAGATGTTATACAGATTTCGCTATGATGATGGAACATTTTATCCAAGAAATGAGATGCAGGATGTGATTTCAAAGGTAACTATATCTCTCACAAACTTTTTCTTTTTTGAGGTGACATTGGCTTACAACAGATGTGTTTAAGGAATACAGATTCATATATTTTCAAATTAATGTTGCTGCACTACACCTACTACTAAAATACCAATAGCCATTCACCATAGTCCACTGGATGCCCTCCACCCTCTGCTCACACTTCCTCTGGTAGCCCCAGTTCTGCCATCAAAATCTATGGGTTTATTTTGTCTTGAATTTGTCTATATCTTACTTTGCTCAGTTTCTTTATAGTCCACATGAGTGAACTCATCCAGTATGTGTGTTTTTCTCCTGAATATTTTTGCATAGCATAACTTCACAACTTTCATCAATAGCAATACTTCATATTTCTTTATATCTGAGTAGATTGTTGTATGAGTGTCTGTATCTCTTTCTCTCTCTGCATATCTGTATCTCTATGTTTTCTTTATCCAGTATTTTTTTCATATCTTGACCATTGTAAATAGTGCTGAAATGAGGATAGGGGTGTGTGTGTGTGTGTGTGTATATCTTTGATTTTTTTTTAAATAGAAACCTAGGAGTGGAATTGCTGGATCATATGGTAGATCTATTTTTTTTAAAGGTTTATTTATTTATGCACACAAGAGCCTGGGTACAGGCCAGAGGTGTTGGGGGAGGTGAGAGGATACACCAGAGACATAGTGGGGAACAGAACAGGCAGATCAACTAAAACACATGGCTGAGGGGAGTAGCAGGCAAGGCAGGAGAGGTCTGCTGTGCCATGTGGGTCACCTCCCTGGCCGGAAGCAGGGATCAAACTTGTGCTGCAGTGGCTGTGGCTTGCTTCATAGCGTGTTGCTTAGCTCCGTGCGCCACCAGGGAGGCCACAGGTAGATCTATTTTTAAATAGTATGAGAGGCCTCATAATGTTTTTCCATACGCATTGGACTAGTTTACATAACCACCAATATTAACTGAGGGTTCCTTTTCCTTCACCTCCTTGATAACACTTAACTGTCTCTGGTCTTTTTCATATGGACTATTTTACAGGTGTAGGATGGTGTTTCGCTGTGATTTTAGTTTGAATTTCCCTGCAAGTGAAAATGAACATTTTTTTTTCATTTGTCTATTGGACAGCTATATGTGTTCTATGGAGAAATGTTTATTTAGATATTCTCCCTGTTTTTGGATTGGGTTTATTTTTTTGTTGTTGAGTTCTATGAATTCTTTGTAGATCCAGAAAGTAACTGTCAGATGTATGATGGACACATCATTTCTTCTATTCAATAGGATGTCTTTCAGTGACCAAATAATATGGCTATATTGCTAAATGGATTTTTTTATCCAGAAATTTTACAAGTTAAAAATAATTTAGAAGGCCACTTGTATATGAATATATCATATGTATGTGAAAAATTCATAGTACAATTTAATCCTGCTTTTAATGATTTGTCATATTATTTTTATGATGTAATATAGCATTTGAACAACTTTTAAATTTAAATAATTCCAGAATATTGACAATAAATTCATTTAATTTGAAATTTCAAATTTGGTGGGGGCTTTGAGTGATTTTCTTTGCCTTTGAAATGTCTTTGTTTTACAATAGGGTGTAAGGTTATATTGCCGTCTACATAGTCTCTTTACTCCAGTGATAAGGTAAGTTTGGGAAATCTAAGTGGAAATATTTCATTTACTTACTAGTTGTGTATTATTCAGTTTTTACTTTTTGGTTTACTTTGTTTTCTTCTAAAAGTGAAAATTTTGCTCTTAATGATTATTTTAAATAAATATGTCTTAAAATATTCATGTTTTTCTGAGGCTGATTATAGTTTCTTTTTCTCTTTAATTTCTAAAATTATTTCCCACTAATTCACAGTAAAGTATATTGTTGTTAATGAAGTAATCCATGTTAATGAATATTTAATAAACAATAGTTAACTGGGAGAAGGATTGAAAAAATTATAATATTTATATTATCATTACTTACATATTATTATGTTGTTTTGTCGTTTTGATCATGCATCTTATTTCAAAATGTTTTCTTCTAATAGTCTTTTCTCCAGGAAATAATTTTGCTCTTGAAAATTAAGATTATTTTGGAGTTATTAAATATATGCTTTCCTTGTGAAGAAATAGATGTTTTTTCTTTAAACAATAATCGGGATTCATTATCAGTTTATCTCTTTTAGTATTAGTAGAAGATTTTGCAAGTTGTGTTAGGCTCTTCAGGAATATTGTCTTTTGTAACATACACTGATGTACATTAACTGGTAAAATGTTAAACTAAATTCAATGACCGACTATCATTTTGAGTTTAATGAGTAAGTCATAAAATAAAGTAAAAATGGTTGTATTATTACCAAAATAAATAATGAAGCTTTTCAGCCTTGGTTATGGCGTCTAAATGTTTGATGTACAGTTTTTCTGTTTTTCATTTGGTTTTCAATTTCAAGGAAATGCAGAGTTTAAAAAAAAAAGTTCCCAGTGTTACTATGTAAGTGTATTATTATTCTCTGTAGCTAGTGAACACATTGTAGGTCCTGGAGGAATAAGGAGATTCTTACCTATTACTCCTATGCCATGTCTACTTTCACAAACAGGTGTTACAGAGCAGAAAGAGGTAAAAAAGATCCAATATTTGTTGGCTTTCTGTTATGTTCAGAGTACAGACACCCTAAAAACATTTTGGATTATTTAATACTAAGAGATGTTTACTTATTTAATAACAGCAGGACAATGTATACTTAATTGTCATTCTGCTAAACTAATAGAAAACATTAATGGTTTAATTTCCCATGTCACATATATATGTAGATTTTTATATGTGAGAAATTGTGTTCTAAAACATATTTTAGCCATATGACTTTTCTTATCAACAAAGTTACATTCTGTGAGAACTGATAAGAAGGAATTGTTCTTTAGCTAGAAATGACAATTGTTTTTGAGTTGTCAAGGGAATTTATGGGAAACAAGTCATAAAACAGGTGCAATGTATGATAGTCCTGCTTTTAATATATGTGAACTCAGTTTACAAAAAGAAAAATTCTTTGGTAATGAATCCACAGAACCACATGTGGTCTATAATAAACCACTATTTTCCTTCTTATTCATGCTTATGAAAACCAAGATGAAATGAGTGGTGAGGTAACAGGAACCTGGATATAAATTTTAAAAGATTAAAACAAATCTACTGTTAATGTTTGACTAATCTAATGCATTTATGGAAGTCAATAAAATGACATGACGAAGATTAATTGCAAATTATGGACAGAGTAGAGAACTATGTAGTGGCTCATAATTATTTGTCACTTTAAGTAGTTACCAGTCTGAT
Organism: Galemys pyrenaicus; assembly: GCA_019455555.1. NCBI lineage: Eukaryota > Metazoa > Chordata > Mammalia > Eulipotyphla > Talpidae > Galemys > Galemys pyrenaicus. The sequence goes on from JAGFMF010011568.1 coordinate 322,214, forward strand.
ATTTTTGATGTTTTGAGGATTTTCATTTTCCCATTCCCTTTTGATTCAGGCTTGCAAAGTAATGAATTACAAATCTGTCACTGGGGTCCAGTACTGAATGTTTGTCTTTTGTTAGTATCTAACTAGACTTTTAATGATTTCTGAGGTCTGGTAATTCAATTGAAAGTCTGAGGTGGAAGATGGTTAATATCCTTGGTTCCCTAGGGATGTGGAATCACTGTGTTCATGCTCCAATCAGAGAAAATTAACAACAAGAGCACAGTGTGTCTATTTCCAGATAGGCCACTAGAACCAAGCTTAAGAAATTTTCCTTCAGTACTGTCCAGCCTTCCTGGAGTATTCAAGAGCAGGAATAAAAGGGGTTGCTTTGACTTTCAGTTTTGAGATGTACTTTAGTAGAATCTGTATTTAAAGGGAAGAGATACTACTTTACTATTATTTTATTGTTGAGATATTGTTTCCTGTTATTACTATATATACTAGCTCTAGTGATCTATTTACATATTACAAAGGTAAAAGGACAAAAATGTCCTATTTTTGGTATCCGTGAAGATCTCTTGGTATAAGTTGATAAAGAAGTTTTCAGGGATTGTACACGCTTTGTCAGTCTCTCTTATTTATACATAATTTGGACAGTTGATGAGGATTACAGTGAATGAACTTTTCTGCTGCATATTAATAGTAAGTGAAGTATTTCCCTGTGCTTACTTATTCCTTTGTTAAATGCTTTTGCTTTCTTTTCTTTTATAGAGATAAAGATTACCACTTAAGGACCTACAAATCTGTGGTCATGGCCAACAAACTTATAGACTGGTTAATTGCACAGGTAACTAAACAAATAGACATTGCTGGGATATAGTCATTGCTTTTCAAACTTTGAATATGTGATTCAGGACTTTTTTTAGTTTCTGACTGCAGGTGTAACACAGTGAAATAAATTGGCCAAGTTCACATAGCTAATATTGAGAATAGTTATGATTTAAACCTAGGTAGTCTGACTTGAGAGTCTTAAAAATTAACTTTTTATGTTTTATGTTTATCATGGAGGAAAATGTGCTTATTTTAAAAATAAGCCAAGATCCATCAAAATACCAGTTGAGATCCATCAAAAAACTAAGCACAATTTGATATCACTGCAGGGGTAGCAATTTATATATACTAAAAATTTTATGTATTGTGTTCACTGATTTGTTTTTACGATTCTGCTTGTTAGTTCTAGCAACTTATCCTAACCTCCTGTAGTTATGCTTTGATAGTATGAATTTTAATACCCATATATATATATATATATATTTTAAATAGGGTAGTATAAAAGTTGTTGTTTTTATTCTGCTTCTCATAATGTAAGAACTGATGCCTGATACTGAGATGTTATTTGCAAATCAAGGTATCTAGCCCATCATAAAAGATAATCAAATATAAATTTAAAATATACTTTATCATACTAGGTCAATTAATTAATAAAATATTTTCCACTGACTAAAGAAGAAGCTAAGAACATTGATACCACTGTGAGGAACTTTATACTGAAGGGAAGGGAATTTTACTTGCTTGAAATGTTAAGTTATTATGCTTGGTTATTTGAGTCAGTTACATAAGCAGTTTACTTTTTGTATTAACCAAAGTGGCCCACTTCCTTTGTTACAAGTGGATTATGACATTTGATACTTAATTATAAAATGTTTCTTTTTAACTTCTTGTATTAATGCTTAATTTGCATTTGGTATACTTGTACACGTGAACTTTGAGCTTTTTATTATTTGATATTAATGTCTAGTCTATTTTATATTTTATAGTACTTAAATTTATTCTATTTGGAGGTTAAGATTTCAGAGTAAACCAAAAAATTACCTTTAGATAAAGCTGTAGTTCATGCACCTGCAAATTTACTTATTTCAGAATGTTTTATTTGGAACTTCATCTAAAAATTATGAGAAAGAAATTCTGTGAACTTGTACTTTATGTTAATTTTGTTCGAGAACTGGAAAAAAGTTTATTTGAAGTAAAAGGTAATGCTGAGTAGATAAAGTTTGACTCTGGAAGTGATTTTATTTCCTTTTGGGCATTTTTACTTTTCAAGTGTGAGCATTAAAAGAATAAATTAAGTTGATCAAGTAATGAACCAATTTGAAATTATTTATTTTGGTTTCTTACTGGTCATTAAGCCATGTCTCTTACATGTAGTAGAAATTGCACTGGATTGCGACTCAGTCAGCTCAGTGTTGGGCAGTTCTGCTGATTAGTAGTTATGCAATTTTGTACAAGGCACTTATTCTCTCTATATTTTCACAGCTGTTTGCTACTTACTGGAATGACTATATATGTCATTATTATTTAAGCTTTATAATTCTGATATTGTAAAACATATCCAAATTGTTGATGCACAATTGACATATTATTTCTCGCTATATGGCATAATTTAATATTTGCAAATATTGTGAAATGGTTGCCACAATAAGTCTAGTGAATATGTATCACCATACATAGATTTTTTTCCTTGTGATAAGAATTTTAAGATTTACTCTCTTATTAATTTTCAGATATGCAGTACAGTCTTAATTATGCACAACATGCTGTACATTACTTCCTTAGGACTTACTTATTTTACAACTGGAAGTTTTTACCTTTTGACCCCATTCATCCATTTTGTTCACTACCCAACCCCCGCTTCTGGCATCCACCTATCTGTTCTCTGCATCTATGAAATCAGTCAAATGTCAATCATTATTAAACAAACCCCATTGTAAATTTAACATTTAAGCAAATGCTTTGATGATTAAAATAAAACAAACAAATGAAACAGGAAGCAGACATGGTTTCTGCCTCCAAGGGACGTATCCTTTAAGAGTCTACTCCAAAATAGTATCCCCAAGGAAACTTTGCCAGATCTTCCAGCCTGGGATCAGGATCTCCCGTGGTCCCAATTTCCTAGGCATATCTGTCCTAGTTAGTACTATATATTGAAATCATTCTAAACCACTTGTTCCTTAGGGCAAGGACATGCTTAATTGTTGTGTTAGCATCTATAGTAATACCTAATTGAGAAGTTTGACTAAAATAGATAATGGTACTTATATACTGTATTTTTAATCCTTCACTAGATTTGCTTTACTTGCATAGGGAAGTGTTTTGTATTTGAGTATTTTACTGCATTGTAAACAGTTGGCACACTGTGGCTAATAAAAATAAATATCTCTTGAAAAAAACATTAGAGTTACTTAACTAGCTTTATACAAGAGCACAGACACATTGTCTGAAATCATAGATTAAGTGTTTTGGTAACTAAAGGCATTATTAATGAGAGTTGGAGCTGTCACGGCATGAAGTGGAACTTGTCTTGGTGCCTGATAGAATTTAAATGGATGACAGATAGAGAGAATGGAATTATGGGTATGAGTGAGTACATTATTGAAATCAAGGATAAAAATGAACACATAGATTTCAGGAAACAGTAGTGAACCAACCTAACCTAAGTGAAATGCATGGGTATTTAGAAGGAATGAAGCCACAGTATGGGTGGTCTTAAAAGCCTAATGGAAATGTTCTTATTTTATGATTATAAAAAAAAAAAGGAGATCTTGTCTAGAATTTGAAACATGCAATTCCTATAAAAGAAAGTTTGATTCCATAGCAGTGCATATATTGGAGAAAGAAACACTAGATTACAGTGTAAACATAGAAATGCTATAAAAACCAGATAAAGGAGAGGATAGGTTTGGTAGAGAAGCTAAGTGGTAAATAGCAGGACTAGGAAAACTTACAATAATATTTTAGAAAGCACATCTTAAACTGTAAAACTATAAGGTTATATATACTCACACATATCTCTACATATACATATATATGCATCCTTATACAAAAAAATGTGTGCTTTCTAAATAGAAAACATTGCCTTAGGCTTGGTTTTAGGGTTGAGCTGTTTGATCTGATTATTTTCTCAGCAAAAAAAAAAAAAAAATATGGAAAAGAAACTAACATTTCTTCAGCCAAACAATTTGCTTTTATAGGGTCTTACAAATCAGACTAGGTTAGTAGATTTCTTTAGAAGTTCTTATAAAGTTATTTGGTGGAAGGGAAGTGATAGCAGAGATCATGCAGAATGATTATTACTTAGCTTTACATAGTGTGTTTTCAATATGTAGGATATTTCATTGATATGTAATTGAAATAAAAGATCTAAGAAATAAGAGTACAGGATCATTTATAAATTTATAATATTTTAGTAACATCTTCATGTTTAGTAAAGTACAGTTTTTCTCAAGAAATATTAAATCTTTGTTTTGCATTTACTGCCAAAAGGTGTTTTCATTATCAAGTGTTTTATAACAGAAGTGTCATGGGTTTATGACAGCATTGTATGTTATAATATAGGAATAACTTTGTTAGTACTGTGCTGAATATGTCAACTGTATTAATAGTAAAGATGCAACAAAGCTTTCAGTTGCCTGTTAACTTGGACAATGCTTTTGTGGTTAATAGGGGGATTGCCGCACCAGAGAAGAGGCAATGATATTTGCTATTGGACTCTGTGACAATGGATTTATGCACCACGGTAGGGACTTTTATTCCGGAAACATACAGATGCATTTCATGTTTTGTTTTTCTTAAGTCCCTGAGAGATGAACCAGTAAGATTGGGTCTTGCCATGTGTCCATGTTGGCTCACCACATCTGCATTCAATTGCCCTGTGTGTCATTCCCGTGATGGTGGATAATTATTATCTACCAGTTGCCATGACTTCTATTTTTCTAGACTGTACTGATTACAGCAGAGCAAAGGCTTTAGTTAGAAGTTAAAAAAAATAAATAACTCATATACCGCTTTGAAACTGTTTTATATCCAGACTCGTTTTTTAAATGCCATTCTATATCTACATGATTAAGTGAGGACATAGGTGTGATTGAATATTTGTTGTGTAGAAAAAATGCTTTCAAAACTATGTCAGAGAAAACATTATAAATCTCTGAAAACATTTATTTCTTTTTGGTTTCAATTAAAGATTAATTTTCTTTCTTGTTCGATGACTTAATCCTCCTTAATTTTCTAAAAATAATGCGACTTCATTTGCCCCTCTCTTGTATCATCTTACAGATGTCATAAACCCTAAAGTTTTTCTTTAGCCTAAGGCACTGTCCTGCAGTAATTTATTCTAAATATTTCTATTTTAACACTGAGTAAAAACCCACATTTCCAGGCCTCCTTGGTGGCTCGGTGTTAAGTCTTGGCACTACCACAGTACTGCCTGAATTTGGTCCAAGGAGCTGACCCACATGGCACCACAGACCTCTCCTCTCTCCTCTCACTTGTTGCTCCCCACAGCAATGTATTTCAGTAGATCTGCCTTCTCTGCTCCCCACTCTGTCTTTGGTAAATCCTATCACCACTACCCCCACTTGAGACCTACACTGCAGTTCTTCTAAGCAAAAATATATACATAAAATTTTAAACAAAAAATAACAACGACAAACATTTCCTATACAAGTCACTGTCAGTAAAGCAAACCAGCTCAATTTAAGCCTGGCTTTATTGATTCCTTTCTTCCTCCTTTTACGTAGACTAGTTGGTGGAAGGAAACAGGGCAGCAAAAACACCATGTGAATTTTAGGAAATGTCTTAGGTCATGTCGGCGAGACCTAATTCAATCTGAGCTTTGTTCTCATTTCTGTTTTCAGCTATGACTTGTGTTGCTTTTTTTTATTTATAATTGTTAGTTTGGTAATTCAGGTTGCCAGGCAGTCTTTTATACAAAGATTAATACATGCAAACATCAACAAGATTTGTTGGAACTCTGTAGAGATAAAAAAAATCCAATAAAATTGCTATCATTTTTGATTGTGACTGTCTGCTAAGTATTTTTACCTCATTTTAGTTTTATATGACATATTAAGAAGTCCATTGCCCCTGTTTTATAGATGAGAAAACTGAAGTTCAAAGAATTTAAGTAACTTCCCCAATGTTACAACCAGCCCCAGACCTGGACTTTATCATCAGGTCTGTCTCATCATAAAACCTCACTTCCTTGGCCGTGGGACCTTTATCTTCTCTTTAACAACTTGGCTCAGTACTCAACCAGTCCCAGTAATTTCTCCAGGTACTAAAGATAGCTAAATAAGAAATAGAGATTTTTCAGCTAGTCCTTATATCATGTGTATGTCAGGAATCTTAGGGAATTTGAAATAAAATATTAATGTTCAGGAAAAGGAGGAAAAAACTGACCTTTGTAAAAATAGTGTCATTTGCTAGTGATGTTCTTAAAAATGAACTAAGAATTAGTGGAAACTAAGGCCACATTTCACCCAGAAGATTTATTACTGGTTTGAAGTGTTAGAATAAAAGTGACCATAGAGGAAGTTGCAAACACACCAGAGCAAGATGGAACTCATTTGATTTTCCCAACACTGAGCAGGATATTAAAAGCATATTTAAGATGTTCACTACAGATTCAGAAGACTGTAAGCTTCTATGTTTTTGATTACATACATTTCCTGGTTCAATATAGTCTTTTCTTGAAATTTGAATTTTAATCTGGAAAGTGACAGTTTAAATACAAAAAAGCTAACATTGAAAACAAATACTTAAAAATTCAAAAACTTTTAGGAAACAGTAATGTAAAGGAAAGGTTGGCTTGAAACTATGGAAAGAAATCGAAACATGTCAGAGGGGTATTTGTGAATGTAAATTGTTATAGGAATATAATTTTTAAAATTACATTATATTTACACTTTGAAGATTATCTAGAATGTGGGGAATTCTTCACCATTTGCGTATATCTTTATTTTAATTAATTACTTGGAGGTAGCATTGGTTTTTATCAGTGTATGTGATTCAGAGGACAAGGTTCACACCTTCTCAGATGTTCATCAGCACACCCCACACACCCTAGAGAAGTTTAAAATTAAAGCCATGAGGTAGGTATTAATTTACTGTAAAACTATTGGTATGGCAAGAGGAGTTTTATTTTTGACATAATTGAAAAAATCTGAATTTCTCTCTGTTTCCGTAGTCCTTGAAAAAAGTGAATTCAAAGATGAGCCCCTACTTTTCCGTTTTTTTGCGGATGAGGAAATGGAAGGTTCAAATATGAAACATCGACTTATGAAACATGATTTAAAAGTTGTGGAAAATGTCATTGCTAAATCATTATTGGTATGTTTATTAATGTGTTATATGTAAATTTTCTTCCTGAATAGACATTAGCAGGAGATTGCATAAGCATGTTTGATGGTGCATATTATTTCACTCTGTTTGATTTGTAACTTTTTTCATAGATGCTTTATTGATAATGTCAATATTTTGCTTTTCAGATTAAATCCAATGAAGGCAGCTATGGTTTTGGGTTAGAAGACAAAAACAAAGTTCCAATAATAAAGTTGGTAGAAAAGGGGTCTAATGCCGAGGTAATATAAATTAACATTTTTATTTAAATTTGTAGTCCTTGACATGCAAATATAAAAAAGTCTAAACAAATTGAAATTTATCTTTCAATATATCTATGGAAAATAATGTTTCTGAATAATCTATCTCTGAAGTTCTTTCAAAGACCATTGGGGTTTCTGGCAGATGATCCCATGTGTCAGTGCTCAGGATAGTTGTGGCAGGTATATAGAGATGTATAGCTTTGGACGACTTCTTGATCTTCTGTGCAATGAAGTTTCTCATTCTGTGCCCCTGGGACTTCCCTGTTCAACTGATTCCAACCTAAACCCTATAGATACTCTGTAGCCCGAGACTGTATTTTTTTTTTTTTGAAGATTTATTTATTTATGCATATAAGCACTGGGGTACAGGCCAGAGGTATAGAGGTAGGTGAGAGGATTCACCACAGAGAGCGGGGAGCAGAACAGGCA
>JAGFMF010011568.1:330110-403299 GCA_019455555.1 Galemys pyrenaicus
CTCCCTGGCCGGCAGCAGGGATCGAACTCGTGCTGCAGTGGCTGCGGTCTGCTTCATAGTGCGTTGCTTAACCCACTGCGCCACCAGGGAGGCCCCGAGACTGTATTTTTTAATGTCAGGTAGTTCTTCCACTAAATCAAGGGCTGTGTCTCCTCGTTTCCTATAATTTTTCACTGTCTTTTATATAAATACAACTTTTGTAAGTAGAGTAGATGTTTTGATTATTTGTTCATTGAGTTAGTGGTGGTGGTTGTTCTCTCATTGCAGCCTTTTAAACAAAGTACTCTCCAAATCATTCATTCATAAATATTTATTTGGTACCTATTATATGATAGGCAATGTTTTCAGATCTATGAACACAACTATGAACAAAGTAGACAGAATTTCCTGCCCTAATGGCACCTACTTTGGAAAATTTTATCCTAAGTATGTTAGATTTAAAGTATTCTCACCATGCATCCTGGCTTATAAAAATGCTTCATTCGAGCAAACTTCTCAATGTTTAAATACTGGGTAAACTATGAGAATGAATGAAGTATGACATTAAAGTTTGTGGAAAATTGTGTCCTCCTATTTGGTAATACTCAAGGTCCCTATCTTTTCCCAAAACAGAAATTCAAAACTAGGTCAAATAGAATAGCATTATCTCACTCACATTTCTGTCTTATTAAGTTGTATTGCAGATATTTTAAAATGTCAAAATTCATGAATCTTTCAGATACCAAGACAAAGCTTTATGCATAGCACATCAATTTCAAACAAAATCATCGTTCAAGTCAAACTGTTAGTGGGCATAGTCAATGAGTGACTATTTTTAGTAACTTTCTAGAAGGAAATGCTTCTCTCAGTCTTTCAGAGGATATCTTTGGAATATAGTTTCATCTGTCTATGCCACTGATAAAATGCCCTCCCAAATTTTCATCATTCAGCTGGTAACTCAAGCAGCAGGCAGTTTATGGGCAGTAAGTTTGGTTAAGAACAGTGACCTGGATGGCACAGAGGACTGATGTCTATCTTCTCATCTGTGCAGCATCTTGCACTCTCTGCTTATTGGAATTTTCTTCCTTTGACTCCTGACCATTCCTCTCGCTCCTATACTGGAGAACTAATGCTATGTTTGGCTAGCAGTGAATCTCTGCTTGTCTCTGGTATCTTTACTGAGGTCAAAACTACCTAAATTAATTGTTTATTGATGGGAAACAGAGAAAAAAATTAACCTGAGATCTCATTGCACTTAAAAGAATGCAATAAGAAAAAGGACTATAAAATATTACAGAAAAGAAGGTCTCAAGAGGTGTACAATGTTAAGTTAAGGAGGAGAGAGAATTTAGGTAAGATGGGTCATCAAGTTTAAAACTAGGTCAAAGAGAATAACATCATTTTATGTTTCAGTTTTGCAAAATTGTATAAAAATATTGATAGTCTTAACATGTCAAAATTTATGAATCTTTCAGATTCTAATTCTGTAAAAAAGATAGCTTCCTTATTAATATATACTTTGATTTTTTTTCCCATTTCTCTTTTAGATGGCTGGCATGGAAGTTGGGAAAAAGATTTTTGCTATTAATGGTGACCTAGTTTTTATGAGACCTTTCAATGAAGTGGATTGCTTCCTGAAATCATGCTTAAATAGCAGAAAACCATTAAGAGTTCTTGTGAGCACAAAACCAAGGGAGTAAGTTATATGGTTTATGTGGGTTTTAAATGCATGCGCGCGCTCACACACACACACATAGATGAATAAAACAGAAAAGTTAACTAAGTAAATGTATACAATTGAGCACTCATTGTTGGAAACACTTAAATCTTGCCAACATCACTAATATTGGTGTTTAGATGATGGGAGAAACTGCATTGCTTATGATACTAAAATGCTTCCTTCAGAAATAAGATGATATCAGAAGTAGTGTTTTCTTTCTGTTGCCCAAGTTTTCCCTGCCTGAATCAGGCTGAATTTAACTATGTGAAGAAGACTAGTAGAACAGTTTAGAATAAAGCAGTAGTTAGGTACACTTTCTTAAGAGTCAAGTGCAATGTGATGGGCTAGCTTTTTGAAGTCACTTCACAGCATTGTTAAATCTTTAAGGTAGACACCTAAGCATCTACTAATGGTTTATCAAATGTTCTGATATATAAAAGGAAGAGGACAGACTTAATAGAAATAAGGGTTTAGTATTCTAAAGTAACCATAAAGTAAAATGAAAAGCTCTTGCTATATTCCCTTGTCTCTTGACTTAACTCTGAAAAGACTGATCCACTGGTTACGGAACATTCCTCTTGTATAAATTTAATTCTTCCTTTAAGAGATAATATTGTGTTTACAAATGGGATGTCTGTTTTCTAGTGATTGTTTTTGGGAGAGAGAGTACCAATATTATGACCAAAACCTTTGTAAATATATATATATATATATTTGTAAATATATTAATAATCTTGAGGTTTAGAGTAGGGTCAACCATCTGTAGCACTATTAAGACAAAAAGACCTTGCTCAGAAAGAGTTGAGGCCCACTATGAATTATTCACAATTCAAAAACAACAGTTCATTTAAGTTCTTTCAACAAAGGCGAACTCTCATGTATAATACATAGATGCATGTGCCAACTCTATTTTTGTTTCATGTGCACCATAAAATGTATTTATTTCCTTTTCTTTTCCTTAGTTATCTTTCATTTTCAGGTTCATCTTTGACAGACACTGGTAACAAGGCACTATTTAAAAGAAGTGTATAGCTTTGTACTAGAGCTATTTAATTAAAGAGAAAGGATAAATTAATTCTATAACCTCTATCCCACTAGATATAATGTACAATGTAATTTGTAGTAATGCTTTGAAGATTCCTCAGAACAGATAATTTGTATTACTATTATTAACTATCTGCCTAAGAGGGTGTGTGTGTATGTGTGTGTGTGTGCACGCATTTGTACACACACATGCACATAAATTGTGTTTTTATTGAGGTAACACTGATTTACAGCACTGTATAATTTAGGGCCATAACTTCATATTTCTTCATATGTATGTTACCATATTATGTCCACCATGAAGTCACCAATAATACCACAATATTTCCATTTGAACCCCCTCCCCACTTTGCTCTCTACCCCTTCTTTAACCTTCTGGTACCTCAATTCTGCAGTCGAATTTCCAGGGTTTGTTTTGGTTTAGTTGCATATGTTTCCTTGTTTTGTTTCTTTATATTCCACATATGAGTGATATCACTAGATAATTGTCTTCCTTCTGACTTATTTCACTTAATATATACCCTCCATTTCCATTTTGCAGAAGACAAGATTTTTGTCTTATGACTAAGTAGTATTCCATTTACCACCTCTTCTTTAGCCAGCCATCTCTCACTGGGCATTTGTTTCCATAATTTGACTATTTTATTTTAAATAAAGTATTTATGCATACAAGAGCTGGGGTGCAGGACAGAGGTGTCGGTGTGAGAGGATCCACCAGAGACAGAGTAGGGAGCAGAACAAGCAGATCTACTGAAATACATTGCTGAAGGGAGTCCCGGGTGAAACAGGAGAGGTCTGCTGCGCCATGTTGGTCAGCTCCCTGACCAGAGGTCAAACTCCTCATGCTGCAGTGACTGTGGATGCTTCATAGTGCTGAGATTTAATCCCTTGCACCACCAAGGAGCCCCCAATTTGGCTATTTTAAATAGTGCTGCAGTGAACACAGAAGTACATGCATCCTTTTGAATTAATATTTTTTGTATTCTTCAGATAGAATTGGATTAGAATTGCTAGATCACATGATATGTCTATTTTAAATATTTTGAGAAACCTCTATAATGTTTTCCATAGGAGATGGACCAGTTTACAAATTACATTCCTATCATCAGTGTCTGAAAGTTTTTTATCTCTGCACACATCCTCACCAATACTTATTATTTCTTATATTTTTGATATAGACCATTCTCAAGAGTGTGAGGTGGTATCTCATTGTGGTTAACATTTGTATTTTGCTGATGATAAGAGATGAAGGGCATCTTTTCATATGCCTGTTGTCCTATGTGCAAACAAGAAAGAGTAAGTGATGAAGAAAACAGTCTCATTTATGGTCACATCAAAAAGAATGAAATACTTAGGAATAAATTTAACAAAGGAAATAAAATACTTGTGCAGTGAAAACTGTTAAGACATTGTTAAAAGAAATAGAAAAAGAGACAAATAAATGAAAAGATTTTCCTTGCACATGAATTAAAGAATTAACACTGTTAAAATGGCCTCCTTATCAAAACAATAGACAGATTCAAGGCAAACCCTATCAAAGTTTCAGTGTGATTCTTCAAAGACATTGAATAAACATTATTGACATTTATATGGGACCACAAAATATTTTGAATAGCCAAAGTGGTTCTGACTAAAAAGAACAGAGAGATCATACTCATAGGTTGTATTTTCCATTCTAAATTAGTTACGTGGTTTTCTCAAGTTTTCTAGGCCAAGTGTTGCTCAAATTGCTCCAACATTGATTCCGTACACTAAAAATATGCATTGTTTTACCTAACTTCAGACTCTGTCTAACATGTTCTTGAAGTGCTGCTGACATTTACTTTATGATTAATTCATCTTTTAGAAAACATGTTAGTTGCTTGACATCAATGTCTATCCATCAAAATTTATTGCATTGTATTCATTTGTCTTTGCTCTTTCCTGTAATTTATTACACTCATTTTTATTGTTATGTTGTTCCCTCTTATCTCCTCTTCTCTGCTCTTCATTGTTGCTATCTGATTTCTGACTTGCTCCTGTGGAGTAGCTCATCTGTTAATGCCAAATTGGACATCTCTCACTGGTTCACCGTTATTGCTTGCTCAGGTGTTCTCCATCCCTTCATCTTCTTTTCCAAGTGGATTCACTGGAAATATTTCTTTTCATATATGGGTTTGTCTATTGATATATTAATTTCACAGTATGAATAAGCTTATCTTATTAATTATTTTGATGTAGTGTTTGACAGATTTGTTCTTTAACTAGTCTTATTGTTCTTTAATGAAGTCCCCAATACATAGAAATTTATTAACTTTGTTTCTTTTATGCCGGTTGTTACATAGAAATTTCATAGTACAATGATATTGTCTGTGTAACAGTAAACTAAGGAGTAAAGATTTCTTTTTATTAAGAGCCTATGTAGTTCATAATACGATGCAGGGCAATTTATGAAAGGAATCTTTTAATCTCCAGTGACACCCTGCATAGTAAGTTTCAACATCATTATCTTTGTCAAACTCAGGTTCTGAGAACTTAAGCAGTTCATCCATGTTATCGACTTTGAAGTAATGAACTGAGGATTCACAGCTGGGTTTGTCTATCCCTGGAACCTGTTTCTGACTCAGGGTATACTGTGTAATGACTCGGTTCAATGTAGGAACTCTGTTTTGGGAGACTGCTATGTGCCTTTCACCTGCAAGCATTTCTAGCCTACTGTCTTTCATATGGTAGATGCTCAGTATGTATTTATAGAAAGAATGAATAAATTTATGCTTAGTGATTGTTCTAACCAAGTGTGGCATTTGCAATCCAACTTATTTTCTTGTTAATTGTAGGACAGTGAAAATCCCAGATTCAGCTGAGGGACTCGGATTCCAGATCCGAGGTTATGGCCCATCAGTTGTGCATGCTGTGGGGAGAGGTAAGAAATCCATCCTTCATAGTAAACAGCCCTCCAGGATATTCCTTGCTGAATAGAAATACTTAAAATGACTGTAATAAGGTTGTTCTGGATTTTCTCAGTCATATTTTTACTATATTAACTCAGTGGTAGTACATTCCTAAAACAATATATATTTTTAAAACCCTTAAAGTTGTAAGGTATTTTTATCACTTTTAACAGTTTTGTAAATGGATGATTCTTTCCAGTCTCACTTTTCTTCATGTTTGAGTTTGGTCAAAGGTTATAATGTTTTTAAGGTCATATGTTTGTATTTTTCTATGATGGCATATAGTTATATTTTTGGTGAATAATGCAAAGATGTGAGTTGTCAGCTTTAAAAATGTTCTGTGAGCTTGATTACCTCTATGTACCTGGCATCTTGGTGACTAAAAATTTGTTTATGTATTATTCTCTGATAGGCAAATCATCCACTGACATCTCTTGTTACGGTTTTTAATTTCTATATTGATACTAGTAATGATTTAAGGGAATAACTGTTAAATTCCACATGACTAAACATAGTAAAGAACTTCAAGAGTAAGAAGTGCCACAGAAAGCCCCAAAGGCCATAAGTTTATAGAATAAGAGGCAAATATGTCTAATAAGAGAGACAATGCTCACTGTAAGGCAATGTAAAATGATAAGCCATCATTAGGTAGGAAACTTTTGAAAGTATGAGAATAAAATTTAACAGGAACATAATACTTAAACCTGCATTCGATTATACAATTACTTTCATCACTGTACATATGACAAAATTAATTATACTCTAAAAATGTATCTTTTAATTCAGGCTTTAAAAATATAGGTTGATGGGCATTTAAAACTCTTGTACTAACTCATTAAAGATTATGAAACCAAAATGAGATATTGATGCATTGAATAACTTTTTTGTTCTCACTAAGCACCAAAAAGTAAGCTACATTATGAGTATATGAAATAAATGAAAACATGAGTGAATCTAGTTGTATCTCTTTTCCTAATAAGTCTTTTAAAGAGCAAGCTAGTATTTGAAACTAATTTTTGAAATTAGATAGGACTGTGTCTGGTTACTCTGCTTTTTGCAAAGATATAGATGCTCTTGTGCCTTCTTTTTCAAATGGATACTAATGAAAAGATTTTCTCTAGTTTTTTTTGCACTGTAATTTTGTTACACAAAGAGAAACTTCTTTTCTTCACTAACCTTTCCCATGGCCACACACCCGAGTTATATCAATAACTGAAATTTCAAATTTGGAATCTAAATTTTCAATATGCTAAGTTCTGATTATAATTTCTTATTTTGGTCTCTCTCAAATTGATGTTCTCATGTAGTCCTTCAACTCAATTGGAACCTCCAGTCTTTGGATCCTTCCCTTCTTCCCCCGTTGGTCGCTAATACCCCTCAAGTCTCTACTTGTGTCCTCAACCATCCTTATCCCAGGAGCCAGTCACTTAAGTTCCTCTTGCCAGCATCCATATGGTCCCCTTTCACTAGTCTGTCAGATGCAGGCAGAGTTGGATCAGCCTTGATCAACCCTGGATTGATTCAGCCCTGGATCAGCACAATCACCTTCTTTGTTATTTCTCCCAAGTAGCTGGAGAAAACAACCATGGATGTGGAATTAGTGTCATCCCAGTTCACTGCCTTGTCTTTAATTAGGTATATATCCCTGCAGTGATCTTTTCATGTGTTTTTGATTAACTCCCTCTTTTCCTCATGATTACATCTGATCTTCCACACACTGTTATGCATACACCCTATTATGCACATACTTCTGGCTATATCATCAACCACCAGTTTCCCATCCCATCTCCCTTCTTTTTTCTTCCTTTCAAGGTTGATCCACAAATGCTCAGGATCCTATCCCTTCTGTCCCATCTGTTACCTCTTTTGTTAATGCATTGCCAAGTATCAAACACTGTTCCAGAATTTTTAGAGTTTGGCTATAAATATGTTTAGTTCTTTCCTAATAAAATAAATAAAACCATCTTCAACTAGAACACCAAACACAAAATCTCTCCCTCTTTCTTGTTCTCTCCTATAAATATTTGCTATCAGACTGTATTCCACAGACCTATAGCATTATCATCATCTGGATGCTGGTTAAAAGTGCAGAATCTCTGTCCCCACCAAGAAGTATTGAGCTAGAATCTGCGTTTTAACGATATCCCAAGATCCATGTCAAAGATTGAGAAGCTTAGTTCTAGAATAATGCTTTAATAACTTTCATTTTTGTCATAGCCAAACTTCCTGAAATCTGGTCGTTATTTTTGCTCCCCCCCCTTCCAATTTGAATTTTAGCCCAGTGATATGACCATTTTATCCCAAGTCACACTCCTGTCTGCAAAATCTGCCTTAGAAGTATTATCATGGATTTAACTGAAAAATACAATGGATTGATAATGCTTGTCCTAATTGAGTTTTTGATGCCACTTGTTTAAACCAGCTACTCTAATTTGCTTAAAATATTAACCTTCTGATTTCTAAGATAGATTTTTCTCCTGTCTCTCCTTTGCCAGCTCTTCTTACCTGTTGACCTATAAAATTGTTGGAACCCTTTAATCTCCTTGCTTACCTGCTCTCCATAAGCAATCTTACTGTTGCTCTTTGCTGAGGATTTCTAAATTTCTATCTCCATTTTAGATGTTTCCTGAGTTTTACAGCCTATGTTAAATTGTCTATTAAACATCTCTACCTAACTGCCCTTTTAGCACCTTCTGTATTGTCCCAAATTGAACTTTCATCTATTTTCTGAAGTTGTTTGACTTTCTTTACTCTCTTTATTGAAATGAGTTCAAAGGCACAAGAGTACTCTAGCCTTTCCATAGACTCTGCTACCAAATATCAAGTACTTGATCTCATTCTGCCCTTTCTGACTAATGCTACCTTAGTTCCAGTCTAGAAAAATTGCAGTGGTCCCTGGCGAATTAGACTTTAGACTAAACTTCAATGATTCAGCCTCCAGAATGAAGTTGATCTTGTCACTTCTCTGCTTAAAATTCTTCAATGACTTTCCTCTTCTATATATAATAAGGTTCAGTCTTCTAGGCCTCATACAAATCACATAAGGACTCAAAACCCTATTCTTCTCAACTCTTTAGTCATATTTTTCACCCATCCCTGTTCTAAGCTCACATCAATTAGAACTGCTTATGTGCTCCCAAACAGCTAAGTTATTTCTTGATGCTGTACTTTTTTTTATACCCTTCTCTCTTGTTGGGAATGTTGCTTCTTCCCCTCAAAACTCATCTTTTTTTATATAATTAAAGTGTTTATTTATATCTTTATATCATCGTGTGTTCCCTGTAAAATTCCCATGACCATTCTATCCATGAACTATCACCATAGTTCCTTGTGCTTTTCTCTTCTCTGTTTTGACCCCTTTTCCTCCTTCTCCCTCAGAGAAAATCTATTATTTATAGTTGCCTGCTAGTTTTGTCTTATTATTATTTCTTTTTCCTGATCCCTTATTTGGTTCCCTTATATTCCTCATATTAGTGAAAACCATTTGATATTTTTCTTTTTTCTTCTGGCTTATTTCCATGAGTAGGATCCCTTCAAACTCCATCCATGTTGCTGTAAATGGCATAAGTTTATCTTTTTTGAGTGCTGACTAGTATTCCATAATATATATATATATTCTATATATAATAAGACTTGATCAAGAAGATGTGAGATATATATATATATATATCTCACATCTTCTTGATCAAGTCTTCTATTTTTGGGCATTTGAATTGTTTCCATATCTTACCTATTGTGAATAGTGTTGCAATAAACATAGGGGTGCAGGTATCTTTTTGAATTAATGTGTTTTTTTTTTTTGTCCTTTGGGTAGATTCCTAGGAGTGGAATTGCTGGGTCTTATGGTAGCTCCATTTTCTACATTATATTCTTAAAGGTGTTTTATAATACCTTCATGGAAGAAATCGTTTACAAAGGAAGGGGCTTCTCATATCCTTATTAGTTTTACAATAATTTGTGTTAATTGTATTCATTGAGTTTGTTAATGGTTCTTTGTAGTGTTGATTTGTTCAGATATCAAAAAATAAGGATGAAAGATTCAGAAAATCTTACTTTCCTGGTTAGGATATGCCACTTCCATATTTAAGTCTGTATTTATGCAAAATAATGACTGGACAGCAGATATTATCTGATATAGTCTGTTTTCTACACTAATTCTTTGGTCCTGGCACTTTGTACATATCCTGAACTTTTATTTTCCTTAACATGTCCTGTCCACTCACAGTTGCTAATTGACCCAATTTTTCCCTTAAGAATTTCTTTCAATTTTTGTCATTTAAAACAATGAAGTTGCATATTCTTTTCTTTTATTGAAGTAACATTGCATTATAACACTGTATTAAGTTTCAGATGTACATCATTAAAATCAATGTGTCATTTAATGAATACTATTTTAATATGTAGAGACTAAAGAAAGCTAGATATAACATATTATTCTGGCTTTCTCACTTTGCCATTTTACATGCATATTTAGAAAATTAGATTGACTAGACATTTGAAAGGGAAAATAACTGATTAGCATTATAAAGGTCACTCTTTAATGTCCTTTCAAACTAATTCTTAGGGAGTTGGGAAAATACTCTGTTAACCAGAGTTTGAATAACTAGTTAAAGCAGTAAATTTTCAAAAGGACATTGCTATAAGAACCAAATTTTTCACGAATATACTAGCAAGATCTTTCTTATATTTAAAAATTGCTTCCTTTATTGTATAGGTGATAACAATGAACCTTATTTCTAAAATTACTTTTTAACAATTTTCTCATTTGTATGTAAAGGAACTGTGGCTGCTGCAGCTGGTCTTCACCCTGGACAGTGTATTATCAAAGTAAATGGAATCAATGTCAGCAAGGAAACGCACGCCAGTGTCATCGCACATGTGACAGCCTGCAGGAAGTACAGGAGACCCATGAAGGTAAATTGTCCTGCAGCCAACTTGTCAGCATCCTAGGGGAAACTATCCTAGGATAGTGCCAGAATTATTTTGGTTTCCACTTCTAGGTTCACATTTAAGCCCAGCGTTGTAAATCATATAATGATTATTTTAACTGCACAATTAATTATAATAATTTGTACTTAGTTATATTTTAATGCTATAGTATCATCGCCTGTTTAACAGTGTTCCAGGTTATTTTTTATTTTCATTATGATAAGAGTTTTCAGATAGCTAACTGTTTATCAACTTGAAACCTTAAGGTTTAAACTGACATTTTGACACTTGAGATTACTCTGGAATCTGTGGGGGTCATCATGAATCTGTCTACATACATATGCACATAATTTACTACACTATTTCTCTGGGGAAAAATGTGGGGTTTATAAGTGTCTGTAATTGAGTTTGGATATGTTTACTTAGGTAAGTGGATTTAGCTCTTAAGAGGAAACTCCAAATTATATTTGTCATTATTCAAAAATTTAAGAACTCTCCTCTGATCCAAATTTCAAGTGCTATAGAAAGTAAAATTAGAGACCTAATTTATAAGCAGAGCTTATTGTCTCATGAGGTGCAAGTGGATATTGGACTGTGAGAGAAAATTCTCTTAAATGAATCAACTAAATGCAACAGAAACTTCAAAGGAGAAGCTTTATATTTTTTGCTATGAATGGTGAACTACTCTCTTCTGGATTTGAGAATATAATTTTTTGGACAAACCAGAAAAATGAGTCTATTTTCTTATAGACCAAAAATGATATCCTGTAAAATAAACCTTCAGTAAAAGAGATGATCAGATTTGCTTACTAATAAAGTCAAACTAGCCTAGCAAATCAGAATTCATACAGAAGTACATAGGTTTTTCTGGTTGACAGTAATTGAAATAAATATTTGCTGAGTTGTATTATAGATGAGTTTTCACAAAGACATTTCTGGAATTAGCAAACCTTTTCCCCTTCAATAGGAATAGCAACAAGTTTCCAAATTGGTTTAATTTCATTCTTTTTTATTTTCCCTGCCTGCCTTCTTAAAGAGGTATTAATCAGTGGATGATAAAGATAAGCAATAAATGGACAGAAAAAAGAATCACTAAGCAACTGACATACTCTAGCAGGTATCCATTGTCATGAATAAGACAATCCCAAAATTTAATGCACAAAACTGGATTGATTATATCTCTTGATTATTTGGGTTAACTGGGTGTTGGTTCCTGCAAGGTCTCTGATGTCGCTACATTCTGCTGGAAACAGCTGACCCTTCTGTTCCCTTCCTGGTGGTCCCTCATTCCATATTGGGGGTCATGCTTCACTGTTACTCAAAATGTCCTCCTTTTCCAATATGCAGTAGGATTTTCCTTTCTGCATGGTGTCTGGCTTTCAGGAAGGTATATTATACATGATCAACTCAGCTTACAGCTTGCTTGATACCCTTTTGGAAAAGTAAAATCATATGACCACGTCTAGTGTCAGTGTTGGAAGTATCACGTAGGTGTGGATACTGGGGGATATGGTTTATTGGAGGCCACAACAGCTTCCCAAGATTTATTTTAATGATCAGGTGTTAATAAGCATTTTAATGATCTATAGCAGTATAAGTGTTAAACATAACTGTAAAATTAATGCAAGAGAAAAATGGGTAATATACATATGTCACACTTCAAGAGTAAAAGTCAATGTTAGGTAGTTAAAAATTATAAATTTTAATGTAAGCAACTCTACAAGAATTCATTTGGTAGCTTTTAGTCCCTCCAATTTATCTAAATAACTGGATCTAATTATTCTAATTAAAATACAGGATGGTTTATGCCATAAAAGGATTAAAAATTTGTTATATCACTTGAGAACCAAGTAAGATGAAAGATGTCTTTCCAGTGTTCATGTTGACTTGATTAAAAAAAAATCACATCTAAAATGTTCAAATCCATGTATCTGTTAGAGAATTTAAATGTACAATTAGTAGTAATTAGTAGTAATTGGTTCATCAGGAAACTGTTGATCTAACATATATTTATTTTAAAAATGCAACAATTAAAGAATATTTTAGGTATGTAAGTAATACATTTGGAAAGTAAATCCTGTTTAATAACATCTTTGGAAAAAACACTTTCAGGCTTTAAAAAAACAGATTGTTAAATAATTTAATTGCCATTGACTTTCAAGTAGATTCTGATGTTGACTTTTTTCTCTTTTAAATTTTGCTATTTTAAACCAAAAAAATAAGATTGTCAACTCTCTTTCCAAGTAGACTTATAAGATAGGTTTATTTTATTATGCACTAATTGCTCCCTCCCTCCCGCCCCCCCCCCCACCTCCCCACTTCTCATTTCCAGCAAGATTCCATACAGTGGGTATATAATAGCATTGAGAGTGCTCAAGATGACCTTCAAAAGTCTAACTCCAAACCCCCAGGAGATGAAGCAGGGGATGCTTTCGAGTGCAAAGTAGAAGGTTGGTTCCTTCTTTTTCCCTTCATTTTCTTAGACTATTCTTTATCAGTGTGCCTGTGTCTTCTTGAAATTATTGATTTTGTATGATCAATTCACTTCCTTAAACTGTTATCACAAAATAAATGTTATGTCTAATAGATGAGTTGTAGTAACTAGCAGCATTTTGTTACTTATTCTTTTTGTTAGACACTTGAATATTTTGCATGGATTATCTTGTAAAGTCATCAAAAATATAATAATAACGAAGGCGATTATCATCATCCTTATTTTATGAGAGAAGTGATTGAGGCCTATATAAGTTATGGGACTGACCCAAACTAGTTAGTGTTAGAATGAGAATTCAAACCAGATTATCATGTTTCTTTGTTTTGAGTTTGTGTTCAGACCTTCCAGTCCAGTGTGAGTCAGACCTTCCAGTCCACTGTGACTGTGTCATCACCTGGGAGTGAGACACAGATGCAAAATTTCAACCCCAGCACAGAATGTCCATTTTAATAAGATCTTCCCTGTATATACATTAAAATTTGAGGAGTCTTGTTTAGAAATCTTTGAAAATGCTTTCTTGATTCAAGTAACTTTTACTGTCTAACATTGACAGGAATGAAAGAGGCAAACGAATAATGTGAAAATGAAAGAGAGGGAAAAGAGAAATCTTTTGATAAGGAATTGTGTTTGTTTTCTCAATGCAGAAAACTGGCAAATTGCTGTATTTGGTTTCATCTTTTATTTTGATTTGGTTTTTGCCAAATGGTAGGTACTGAGGCAATTACATTTATGTTTACATTTGACAAATACTTTCAATTATTGTTTCAAAACTTCTTCACAAAAGTCCTGAGTTCTCTAATATTTCCCTACCACTCAATTTTACATTCATACTATTGGTGAATATCTCTGTGCATTTTTCTATATTATCCATATTAAATTTTTCCAAACCAACACAGCTGGAGAATTCCCTACATTCACTGATCCTGGGGACTTAGGAAAAGTTGTATTGCATCCATTCTAGGAAGCCACCTGGTAGGATCCACTCAAAACATGGACAATATTAGAAATATTTCAACCTTGTTGGAACAACAAGTTTATAATATACTGATTCTCTTATTTAAACCAGGAAAGTCTCAGGACCTTATCCTGAGGCTTTTATTGCTCATGTGGAATTAGATTTTGCTAATCAGTATTGATACCACTGTGAGAATGGTTTGCTATGATGCTCTGAAAATTGATTTCTAGCTATTCTGAGACTTCATTATTTTAACTCTTATTCTGATTTTCCATATTTTTACTGTTTCTAATATTCTAGGACTTAATTGTTTTCAGTAAACTAGATGAAATTTAATATTTACTAACAGACTTCTGACCAGTTTCTTATGTGAGATTTTAAGAGTTTTTCCACCAGCCAACTGGAGGTCACATAGTTCTGCTGGAAGACATACCAGATGGAAATATTGTTATAGTGAATAATGACAAGTTTCTCAATAAGCTATCTCAATAACACACTGTTGGGAAAATTCAAGCACCCGCTCTGCTTGAAAAGTGATTATTGCATCTACTTTTTCAAAATATTTTGTATTTTTTCTATCAGAAAATACTCCTTCAGTGTTTGAGACCATTTTTGAAATCTTGACTTTAAATCATACATGCTTTAAATGAGATAATTATAAAACTGTATGTTTAATGTTTCTGTTGGTTTAAATAGGCATATACATGTTCACAAATCAAAATGGATGTGAAAAGATAGGACTAGTCATGTAAAGGTGGTGAGATTTGGATCACTCAAACATGATTCTGTTAATGTTATTTTTTTTTAATGTTAACAAAAATAGTTACCTCATATAGCACATTGGATTTAGCCATCTTTTAAGAAACTCGTTAAAAATGACTTGAAGTGATACATTATTTGGAGAGACTAACAAACCCTCCATCAGTTTGTTGAATTAAAATTGTCTTTATTCCAGAAGTAATTGACAAGTTCAACACCATGGCCATCATCGATGGGAAGAAGGAGCACGTGAGTCTGACAGTGGATAATGTCCACCTGGAATACGGAGTCGTGTATGAGTATGACAGCACAGCTGGGATAAAGTGTAATGTGGTGGAAAAAATGATCGAGCCCAAAGGTTTCTTCAGCCTCACTGCCAAGGTCTGAGCAATCCCGGGAAAACAAGAGTTCTTGTTCTAACTAAAGCAACTGAAACCTCCACTATAAAAACTGTTAATGATCACATATATTGCAGCTGTTAGGTCTTTCAGGTTTTTTTTTTTCTTTCTGTTTTTATCTCCTCCCATTACTCATTGTGAGTGCACACTTCTGATTCATGGGTCTCTTTGGGAGCACAGTGTAAAGATGGATGGGACTCATGCCCAACCAAGTGTTAGTTGATTTGGCAAAGGCTTCACTGCATCTAGTAAGTTTACCACCTCTGTTGATTATCACGGACATATACCTGATATTTTTTTTTATGACAGATAGTACTTTCTTAAATATATCTAATCCTTTGAAGAATATTTGAAATTCTACAAGTCTCATGTTTATTTTATAAAAATTCACAAAGCTGGGAGATCAGTTTATGAACAGGACCTCAGACATTTATGTAATTACCTCTTTGTTGATAAGTACATCATCCTTAGTCCCTTAGATTATAGCCAGGG
The DNA here is from genome assembly GCA_019455555.1 of Galemys pyrenaicus. Classification (NCBI taxonomy): domain Eukaryota; kingdom Metazoa; phylum Chordata; class Mammalia; order Eulipotyphla; family Talpidae; genus Galemys; species Galemys pyrenaicus. The sequence goes on from JAGFMF010011568.1 coordinate 345,811, forward strand.
GGAGTGAGGGAAGGAGTCTTCCTCCAAATGAATAAAACATGTGGTAAGAGGTGACCCCTACTTGGTTTTCATGATTCTTGCACAAGGAAAATAAATCAGATTTGGACCTTAGTGCTTCATGTGCTTTTATATCACCCTGTGAGAATTGAATTACAAGTTAAGAAATACGAGATACAGCTTCACTGCTTTTACTTCATTTTAATTCTCCTTTCAGATATGTATAGTTGAGTTAGATTTAATATTTATACCACATATTTAAAAAAAATTGTGAGAAAAAATAATAGAGATCCAAGTGCACTATATCAAAATAATTATTTTATATCTTCATTTTATATTCTGAAAATCAATTTTTAAAAATTTATCAAATGACTTTGTACCACTGTGTGTATCTATTATAAGAATCTACTTTTTCGAAATGCAACTCATTCCCAAATATATTATTAAAGAGATCCATGTAAGAGCTTGTAATTCTTTTCTTTAATTTTCTAGATCATTCAAATTTGCAGATACATAGGTTATTTTATATATGACAATTGCTTAAGCTATCAATGCAAATATGATTCTACTTTACATATAAGGAATGTCAAAAAATTAAGAAATTTAATCAAGATTATACTGCTAATGATAAAATTAGCTCTAATTTCTTGACTAGTTATTAAACAAAAATCTCACATTCTGTGTTCTGTAAGACAAAGAGTTGGAGAAGAAGCTCAAATAAGCACAGCATCTATATATACATTGTATTGCTCACACAATATTATTAAAATGTCTGGTAAGGTATAATCAACCCCTGTGCTCTTAGCAGTTATAAATGCTAAATATGTGGCAACAATTAATTCTCAATTCACTGGAAATGCTCAGTAATCCATGGTGTTTACACACATACACACACACTGTCTTACAATTGATTCAGATAGTCAAGGGGATTTACTAATTGAATATATCATATGGTTACTTTTATCTGATAGAGCTCAGGTATTGCATGTAACATTGATTTTTACTTTAGTTAGAGAACCTGTCATTTATTCATATCTTTAGCAACCATTTGTTAAATGTCCACTCTGTACTGGACTCTGATCTTATAGGGATGTTATTATATTGGTTTTCCTTAGTTTTTATTTTCTACTACCATTGGGAAAATGAATGTTCTGAGTATCTCTCACTATAATACAGGTGTTGTGTCCCCACATCAGACAGTACTGATTTATCCAACAGGGAGTCTTTGAAGTCCACTTCCCTACCTTGGGGGCTTTTGTAGATAGCCCAAAGCAAAGCATGAGGAGCCAAAGACACAAGTCCATAGCTTCACTGCTAATGTACTGAAGATCAGAACCCCACGTGGGTCAAGACTCACACTGGGGACAGTTACCCCATGTTTTGTAATTGTGAGCACTGTATTTGGCTAATTTTGACTTTTATGTTCTGTTTTGGTGTGTGTGTGTATGTATGGTTTGTGCTTACCACTACAGATTCTTGAAGCCCTGGCTAAAAGTGATGATCATTTTGTACAAAACTGTACCAGCCTTAACTCTTTAAATGAAGTGATTCCAACTGATCTTCAAAGTAAATTCAGTGCCATTTGCAGTGAAAAAATTGAGCATATATGTCAGAGAATATCCAGTTATAAGAAGGTAATGGATCTTTGTATCTATATTGTATGATTATTATTTATATTTTTACATGTCAGATTTGATTCATCATTGCCTTAACCACTCAGCCACCTCATCTACTCAAAATATGATCCGTTCTTGCTATTTTCATTACAGATTTGTTACATATCAGCTTATTGAAATAATATTTATATAAATTTTAATGTTTTTACATCTTTATTTGATATTTGCAAACCTATAAGCTATTATTCCACATTTTCCAAGTATAATTATGGCGACCTAAAGAATTAAATTATTTGTCAAAAATGGGGTTGAAATTTAAATTCATATCACCTAATTTGAAGTAATATTTAAATTATACTATAGTTATTCTTTCCCTTTTCTCTCAATAAATGGGACAGAATCATCAATCAGAACTAACCGTCAGTCATGATTCAGTACATGACACATAGGCTGAATTGATTGATTGATTTACTCATTTGACATATACTTATTGAACAGTTTTTATGTGCCAAGCACTGTTATTGGTTCCAGGATTATGGCAGTAAAGGAGAGATTTTTCCTCTCATGGTACTTATATTTGAATGGGTGAACAAGAAAGAATAAATAAGTCTTTACAAAGGTGTAAAATTCAATATTGAAAAATGTTAGGAGGGAAATCAAAATCTGGAGATAAGGTGGGAAAAGCTAGGATGGAAATTTTAGACTGGGTGGCTTCCTCTTTGAGGAATATTATCTCTGAAAGACAAATAAAAGTTTTCATTTATATTGGGGTGGGACAACCTTCAGGTAGATGGAGTTGCTAGTACTGAGGTACCACAGTAAAAAGAAGGCCTGAATGGCAGGGGTAGAAACCAGTGCCTGGTTTGAGGCTTAGGCAGTGAACAGTCATGGAGAGATGGGGAAATCTGCTACTTTTTGGAATTTTAGAAGGAGTCTAGACTTTATTCTTATATCAGTTAAAAAAATTGGAAACTTTTAAACAGTGATGATTGCATCTGATTTAGATTTTAAAAGGTCATGCTGGCTCCTCTATAGGAATCATTTGCAAAGAGAGATGAGTGAGAAACTATTACTTTAGTGAGGTGATAGCTTGGGTTATGGTGAAGATGAGAGACAGAAAATTAAATGGGTTTGTGGACATATTTTAGAAGTAAAATTAATGGAAATTGACCACCAAAACATATCCTACAGCAGGTTTTATTTTTTTCTATTTATACAGTAGGACACCAGATTATTATATTATGTTTCTTAAAATGGGATTTGTTGCTTAGCATTTGCTGTAGCCATATTAGAAAATACTATTTATCTCAATATTTATACGTTAATTGAATATTATTTACGATCCTGAATAGTAATCAAAAAGTAAGTCTACTTAAGTCCAGTATCTGTATGTTGATAAGAAAATATGTGAATGAGTACCAAGTGCTTTGTTACCTCATGTAGAGTGGGGTAAGGGGAATAGGCATCACTGGTTTTTGCTTCAGGCACTTCTAATATTCTTTGATTTGTTAAGCTGAATATATATCGCTATTATAACTTTTGTAAGTACCTTCACATATAGGAAAATGTTATTCAGGATTGCTGCTTACCTGTTATATCAACTCATCTTCTTTCTGTGGTTGTTCATTTCACCTGTCTGAGTTCAGAAAGATGCTATGAATGTGTCGTGTTGAACTGGAAAGACTGAAGATTCTCTTTTTACTTGTCTTTTTCTATAAGATGTGACAGTGCTTTGAAGTAAAATGTAAAACTTATAAACAAATGCAAATTAGTGTTCCCCATTTGAACACATTTTGAAGCAGAGAATCATCCTACTTCAGAGATAGAGCTGTGTGTTTCTGGTTGTCAGTCTTGTTATTGTGTGTGTCATTTTGTTGGATTTTCTTCCTATCTTCTCTATTCATTTATACAACAAAAGCAATGGAAATGACGGAAGAGTATGCATGGAAAAAGTTAAACTATTGAAACAAAGATTAGGATAAGGGTTGATGGCTAGGGTATGGAATCAATATTTTACGAAGGACAAGGTAACACTAGGCTTAAATAAAAAAGGAAGTTTATTTCTCACTTATATAAAAGTTCAACCTGACAGGAGTTTAGTGAAATAGGGCATCATCACCATATCTAAGTTATAGCACCTCAGAAGGAGAGAAAAATGGAAAGTAAGGAGCTTCATTTTGAGGACATGATCTGGAAGTTGTATGCATCATTCCAGTTCATGTCCCATTAGTCATTTATTGAAAGGGAAGCCGGGACTCGAACTGGGCATCAGTGGTCAAATAAAACTCAGGGAGTTCCATTACTGAAAGGATAAAGGAGAGAATGGATACTAGGAAAATTAGCAGATTCATTTATAAGTAAGCATGTATTAGAATAGATGGTATAGACAATCCCCTGGGTGTTAAAGGTCATTGGTAAGCAGATTTTAAGACTCTATTTAGATGCTAAGGTGGAATACTATATTTGACCTTCAGCATTCTGACCAGAATGAAAGGAAAACATAACCTATTATGTATTTATCAACATCCCTGTGATATTTTTTTGCTTCTTACTGGAATTATTGCTTTTCTTGGATAGAATACTATAAGAAAACTCCCAACTGGTGACATCAAGAAATGTCAGGACAGTGTCCATGTCTGAAAAGTAGCAGCAATTTGTTTCATATGGCATATATATATAAAACACATCATTGTTCATTTCTATACAAGGTTGATTTCTCCTCTCAGGTGTAATTGCCATGAAATTATCACCACCAACTCACATGTGCACCATCGTCATAGTCTCTTGTGCTCTTCCCTTGCCTGTTTTTATCCCTTCAGCTCCTCTTGTCACTACTGAATGCCTCTGATTCAGTTTGCCTGCTAGTTTTGTATTTTTTTCCTGATTTGTATTTTTTTCCTTTGTTTAGTTCCTATATTCTTCCTGTTAGTGAAACCATCCATTATTTTTCTTTTTCCTTCTGACTTATTTCACTGAGCATAATACTTCTCGCTCCACCCATGTTGCTTCAAATGGCATTAGTTTTTGTGTCCTTTGGGTATATTAGTTATTAATACATTAATGTTTTTGTGTCCTTTGGGGATATTCCTAGGAGTAGAATTCCTGGGTCATACAGTAGCTCCAATTCTGGTAGTTGAGGATCCTCCATACAGCTTTCTGTATTGATTGGACCATTTTAAATTCCCACCAGCAGTGGAAGAGAGTTCCTTTTCCTCCCATCCTCAAGGTAGATATTTTTAATGCTAATGAAAGCCAATAGCATAGGTTAGAAACTCAATTTTATGAAAGAAAAACGTTGTGGAATGGGGCAGGAAAGAAGTACATGCTTCTTATGTAGGCAATAAAATCTTAAGTCAGAGTTGGATGGAGGATGCCTTCCATCCAACACTTACAATCTAGAAATGTCAATACAATGAAGTAAGCAATAATAATAATGACTATTTCACCTACTAGGAGCTGTCTCATAACGATTGAACATGCTGGCCCCTCACTCCTGGTCTATATGATAGTCAGGTAGTACACACCGGTTTGTGGCAGTTGACTATCAGATGTAAGGCACTACATGAGATATTTTACATTTTCATATATTGAATACTCTTTCCTACACAGTTATAGGATATATACCTTGATAAAGTGACTAAAGCTCAGAATAGTTAAGTAACTTGCCCAAGGGAACACAGATAGAGATAGTACTGGAGTTTGAGCTTGCTCCCTTATAATCTAAAACTGGTTATTGCTTATTTACTTGTCCATCACCGCTGTAAAAGTGTCCTGGGCTACCAGTGGGGGTATTAGTTAGGTGTCTTTTTACCTGTGGACATGCAACTTAATGGTGATTTGGACTCAAGTAGAAGCATGGGAGATAAAGAGAAAAGGACCAGTTCATGCGTTGTGTAGAATTTAAAATTCATGCAGATTTATAAGAAATTGGTTATAGCAGATGGTTTGGTTTCTAAGAAAAATGCAGTTAGAGGAGTATGTGTTCAGGGAGAATAAAAGCACTAGCATATTTCCACTGAAATGTTGGGGATTCCCCAAAATTTCCTGATAGGAAGTATCTTTCACTGATTCAGGAATTACTGCAGAGCTTTTAATGCAATGATTTTAGATGATAAAGTATTGGTGAATTACTGAAATAGAACATATGTACATTATTATTGTTTGATGTGAAAATAGCATGTGTACTGAATACTTATTATCCTGCTTCTTTCCCAGGGAGATTAAGAATTGACTTAAGGTTACATAGTTGGCAATCAGTAGTCTAGATATCAGTCCTATGGAAAATTGTCTCATTTTATTTCCAATATAGAAATAAAGAGAAACTTCATAATTAGTCATTTAAAACCTAAATGCTTCAAAAACTTTTCCCTATGTCTCTTATTGACCATAGACATATTTACAATAATTGGGTTCTCTTTTAGATAGAGCAATCAAAGTCAGCAAGAGACTATTTTAAGTAGTTTCACTTTTGAAACAAGAATTAAATTTCTGAGATTATAGCTTTAAAAGGTCACAGAAGGTTATCTTTATTTATGTACCAGTGACTGTCAACAGAAACTATAACATTTGTGAATATATATTTTTAATCTCCACATATTTACTTTTAAACTATTATTAACAACATATTTGTCTTCTGGATGAAGGCTTCAAATATCCCTCTTTCTGTAAGGTAAAATGTCTCCATAGAAACTGAAATTTCAAAGAGGATGGCTTTCCTCTATTTTGACTCTAATAAAAGTTTTAGGTTTTAAAAATAGAAATGAATTCATTTCTACAGTTTCTATAGCCAGGCTGTTGCAATCATAATAGACTTACTGGCTAGTGGTAGAGGTCACAGATGTTTTTAGGCACATGTATGAGAGAAGTTCAGATCTTACTGGAGAATGAATGAAACTTAAGCCAGCCAGAATTTATTCTTGTGAAGCAGTGTGTGGGGGTGGTCCAGATATAAAACTATGCACTGTTTGGCAGATCTTTCTTATCCTAAATTTCGTCTAGAAATCTTTTAATCTAGATTCATTTTTCTGTTTTAGAATAATTTCATCATTTGACTTCTTTTAGATATCGGGGATACTTCCTCACCATAAATATTTAATGAGCTTTCAAGAGATAGTTCCTATTTTCACAAAAATATTACACGTAGGAATCAAAATGTTATTTTGAACATTCTAGGAAGCTTCCTTTAGTTATTAAAGTCACTTCTTTTTTTATTAATATAATTTTTAAAAAAATTTATATATACTTGCCATCAGTTGTAATCCCCATGTATTCCCCATCAGCATCTCACTAGTGCACCATCACCTCATTCCCTCGTGCTCCCATCTTCCCTTAAGGTCACTTCTATAATGATACATGGATTGAAAAATGTGTGAATGTAAAATTTCTTCCTATAACTCCTCCTCCTGACATAAAGTTTTTTTATATCAGTGAGAACTCCATGTCAGTGAACTCCACCTTATTGAGATCGGAGACTATAATAATATTTTAACTTTCAACCTAGTAGCTATAATTAGATTTAAATGTGTTATAATGCTCAATAATCATGAATTAGCAAGTAGTGCATTAAAAACATTAAGTTCCATTTCTAAGAATTGTTTACTTCTGTCAATATGAAAATATATTGTAATTTACCTATTTCTTTTTTAAGTTGCTATTTCTGTTCACCCCATACTCCTCACCACTTATTATTATATTTCTTTGATCTCTCTTCTAGGAAGAGTTACCTCTAACTCCTTCCTGTCTATACTTGTCTCACCTTTCCTTCTCTTCAATACTCCTGTCCAGTTTGTATAACTACAAGGGTCTTTTTAAGGTTACCGGTGACTTTTTGCTAAAGCTCATTCATTCAATATGCTCATTTATTCCTTGTCTTATAGCATTGATGTGGTTGACTTGGTACCTACCTCTCTTCAGCAGTTGGGGTTTTGGTTTTTTTTTTTTCCATACTAACAAATTCACATATGTATTTAAAATAAAGAATTATTTATTTGTCTTTTCTTGTTGGTGACTCATTGACAGTATTCTATGTGGTCCCTCTTTCTCTCTCCAATCCTTTCATATGGCAAAGAAGGCCTTTTGATGATTCCATCACTTGAAAACGCATAGGACTAAGTCTAATAATGAGGGAAGAACTTTTTGTCACTCTGACAAGTCTATGTACAAAGACATAGAGTGCACAGGTGTGTGAGAGAAACTGAGTAAAAACCTGAAGGAGAACAGGGAGCTAGGAGGAGAGAGCTTGAGCTAAATGAACCGGTGCCAGTCAGACTTTGGCAGCAATATAGACCATTGCAAAGATTAGGTAGGTTTTAAAGGAAACCCGTTACAAAGTTCAAGCATTGGAGTGGATGCATTAGGAGTTGTGAAAATTCTCAATGACCTGAAAGCAGAGTCCATATCAGTCTTTGAGCTGATCCTGACCCAAGTGCTCAGTGGTGATTAGCAAGAGGCGTGGAAAGTGCAGTTGGTTCTGCCTATTCTCCTGCTATTCTGGGTCAACACCACTTCACTGTCTAACTGGTTCTGACATTTTTTGGAGTAATACCATCTTCTTCTACCCTCACCTGACAGCTACCCTATTGTGTGACCTTGCTACACTTTAAAAACTGAATTCCTATTTTGGTGTTCCAGGACACCAATTACTCTCTCAGCTGCTAGGAGCCTGTGGATTTGCATCCTAGTAAGTGGTACTGGTCATTTAATTTAATTCCTTCTAGCCTTTAACTTGCAATCAGAATTTCAAAGGAATCATAGATGTTTGCCACCTCTGTTGCTCTGCTTTATTAAGAATTGTGGGTTTTAAAGTAATTTAACTTCTAATAACTTATAATTTATTTCACTCCTTCCAGTTGGCATGATTTAATTTTCTTTTGATTTTTGCTATGAATAAGGGAGGTGAAATGTTTGACTTATCTCTGTGTTCAGCTGCTTTTATTTCTTCTTTAATTTATAGTTTTCTCGTGTGCTAAAGAATAGAGCCTGGCCCACATTTAAACAGGCCAAATCTAAAATCTCCCCACTGCACAGCAGTGACTTCTGTCCAACCAACTGCCATGTCAACGTGATGGAAGTTTCTTATCCCAAAACATCAACCTCTCTGGGGAGTGCATTTGGTGTTCAGTTGGATAGTAGGAAGCATAATTCTCATGATAAAGAAAATAAATCTTCTGAGCAAGGTAAGATGGCTTTTTAAACTTTATCAAATCATGGAAAGTAATTTATGCAATCATACCTATTCCTGTATCCCTGAAATCAGATAGCAACTCTGAACTTTAATTAAAAAAAAGGCTTCTACACTATAATCATTTGGCTAGTTTGCCGAAGTGTTTATAGAATGAAAATGTAGTTTAGCACTTTTGCAATTTTTCCTGTAAAGAAGGTTTTTGCCTTCCTTAGTTGTGTGATAAGCCCAGCTCATTTCACTGTGAAAATCATTAATCTGCAAAGGCTCTATCGCTATGAGAAATGTATAGGGGAGCAGCTGCAGGGGATGTGTAATGTCATTCTGTGTCAGTATTTTAGGACATGGGATCCAGCTGTGTTCTTAGCTTTTAATCACAGCTCCCCATAAGCTTTGTTTTTAAAAATTTAACAATTGTAGTTGTTAATGAAAACCCTGTGCAAGATTACGTTATTCCTACATCTTCTCAATTGTTTCTCTTTTTCCTTTTCCTTTACTACTTGGTGAGATTTGGCTTCATGTTCAAGAATTGTCTTGCAGTCTTTGTCCAGTTTTAGTGGTGATTTATTTTTATTCTCTTTTCTCAGTGTTGCTTTGTCTGTTCAGGGTCTTTTCTGGTTCCATGAAAATTTGGTTTGTAATGTTTGTTCTATTGTTTATTCTACTTCTGTGAAAAAATGCCACTGGAATTTTGATAGGGATTGTATTGACTCTGTGCACTGTTGAGTAGAATGACCATTTTAACAATGTTAATGCTCCCATCATGACCAGAGATTCTGTTTTTATATCTTCTATTTCTTTTAGTAATGTCTTGTAGTTTTCAGTGCACATTACTTTCACCCCCTTTGTTAAATTATTCTAAGGTATTTTTTTGATACAGCTATAAATGTGTCATAGTTTTTTTAATTTCTCTTTCTTCAGGTCCATTGTATACAGAAACACAACAGTTTTTTGTATGTTAATGTCATAGCCTGCTACTTTACTGTACTCATTTATTCTTTGTAGTAACTTTTTAGTGGTTTCCCAAAGGCTTTAACCTGAATTCAATATAGAGTTAGAATTTTATTTTATGTATGCTTAGAACTCTGAAATGAATTGCACTGGATTATTATGTTAAGTTAAAGGTAGTAAATATTACCATGGAATCATTTAACTCCTTAGGTATACTGAGCCCTATGGTATACATTCAGCATACAATTACAACCATGGCAGCCCCTTCAGGTCTGTCTCTGGGACAGCAAGATGGGCATGGTCTCTGGTATTTGTTAAAAGAAGAAGACTTGGAAACTCAAGATATCTATCAGAAACTGCTGGGCAAACTTCAGACTGCTCTAAAAGAGGTGGAGATGTGTGTTTGTCAAATAGATGAGTAAGTATTTTATTTACTGTACTTTTAAATATGATAAAATAGCTTTAGAAAATGTGATTAGTGTACATCCATCATTTTATTTTATTTTTTTTGAAATGGTGTTTTTTGTTTGTTATTTTTGGCTGGCCATATAGATCCTCTTCCTTCAAACACCTTAAAAATTATAAAACATGACACACATATATATATAGATAGATATTTTAAGAAAACATTTAATACCATGAAAGGGAATGACAAAATTATATCTTCTAGAAAGTCTCAGATTAAAAATATTAAACTGAAAAATAGGACTGAAAGAGTATTAACTGTTTTAGGGCTATCCTTCTAGCCTTTACAGAAGGCTATATACATTCAGTAGATGCTCGTGAAAAATGTAAAATATAAAAAACCCTAACATTCTTATTAATAACTAAATGCAAAATGATTGATCCTAAGACAAGTGATCAATACTTCCTTCTCTTTTTGAATTAATGTCTGATTAAGCAGTAACCCAAATAGCTGTGATAGTAATTTGAACATTTTTACCAACAGAAGATAGAGAAAGTTAATGAGAATGTTTTAAGAGATCGGTTCTGATTATTATTTAAGAATTTGACAGTTGGATGCTTTGCCACATTATGGTATGTAATTATGTTTCACATCCAGTCAAGGCAGCTGTGTAGAATCAAAGCAACATAGGGTTTGGGGTAATCCATTCACATGTATAGAACAGAATGAAAAATAACAAAAAATTACACATTTTTGGTGAAAGGTATAAAAGTTAAAGCAAGAAGCAATCAGTATAGTACCTAACAACACATTTTCTTACTTTCAAAGCACTAAAATGGTGGTGGAATCTGAAAATCCTGTTTTGTTTTACTTTTTATGAAGTTATAGATTTAAATTACTACCGGATGTGTAATGTTTGATTCACATACCCATTCATGCACATGAAACATGTACACATGCACTCTCCCTCCTTTCCTCCCTCCCTCTCACACACTCTCTCTCTCTCGCTCTCTCTCTCTCACACACACACATACACACACACACACTTCCACAGGAAATTCAGTTTTGACATAAAATATTGAGAACATATTCTAAGCTTGTGTTAAACTTAATATTATTCTAATGAAGTCTTAATTGGCATGACCTCTTATTTTATTTATCTTTGAATTTTAAAGATCAAAACCACCTGAATATTAGATGTATTGTATTTTTAAGAGTCTTTAAATATTTAATACTTACTTTAGTGCTTTTTTTGCATTTTATGAGTTCATCTAGAATTAAAATTCTGTTTTAATGTGTATAGTACAACAGTTGCTTTTTTTAAAGTTTCTTATAACTTTTGGGGTATTGTGACTGCCTCATTTACAGATGAATTAAATAGTCTGAGCTTGCTAGAAGAATTGGTGATTATTTTTAAGTAATTGTAAGATAATTTAACTTGTTTTAAAATAATCTCTGAAAGAGAAGTTAACATTTTATGACATTCAATTTTGTTTTCTTTACTAAATTGAATGAATAATAAAATGATAGACCATTTTAGAAAGCAGGCTTTATTCCCCTAAAGAATTTAAGAAGTGCATCGAGGAAGAATCTTAATTACTAAGGCAATAAATAATGGCAATTAATCATGTATACTAGATCTCAAAGGGATTTTAGTAGAACATCTGGACCGATCCCTCACTTCCAGTTAGGCTAAGAGTTATTGCTCCTCTTCTCAGATGAGTCCATTGTCAATGACAGGATTATTTATGCGCCTGATTGCAGACTGCCTTGGGGACTCTCCTCTAAAGCACTGAGTACCCAGCACTGCTGGCAATGGTCCAGGCTTTGTCTTTGTTAATATATTGACTTTTCTTTTGATGTTCAGCTAATGTAGATATACTTTTAAGACAAACAATTGGAGCCAAGGGGCTCCCTTTACTTATAGTTAAAGCTCCAGTTAAAGAAAAGAGTTAAGCTATTTTTATTAACCAAACCTACTTAAAATGATCACTTGTTTTTGCTTAAGATACTCACTCTTTTTTTCTAAAAGGTTTTATCCAACTATACATGTTTATTTGGAAAGTGACATGAAATGAGGAAATGATTTTAGAAGCTTCATTGGTCTTCACCGTGTGTACCATGTAATTTAATTCTAAATATAAATATGTTCTACATAATTGGATGTGCAATATAATCATTTTAAGATAGTGCCGTTGTCCACATGCCTGGATTCTGCAGTTCAGTTGAGCTTGAGAAATTATTTAAAAAGCTGGATACCAAGCAATTTTCTCACCATGTAGTAATTATTCTTGGTCAGTATGGAGGAACAGATCTCAGATGGTTGCCAAATTTTAAGAAGCATCACAGCTTCTCATTGCTAGCCTTGCTAGAAGTCTTCATTCCTGTAAAAAGTACTGTCACTGAGCTTATCTTATCATAACTCTGGTTATCCTGTCATTTGGGAAAATGTCCTAGAAATACAATTTTCTTTAACATTTAGATGTTTCACTAAATCCACTAACTTAGTGGGAAATATGCTGTACCATATTCTTAATGATGAGGTAAGAGAGAGAAAAGAATTTTAAGAAAGTCATAAGGAAGAGAAAATATATTTATAATAATATGCTGTATTTATTGCTACCATAAGTTTATGTTATCTGCTTACAAGAAAATCTGCAAATTAGTGGATTTGTTAATGTATTAAAATCTGTTGTTCAAGGGTTAGTTATGAATACTTCTGTGGTCCAATCACTCATATCATGGATCTGTAGATATCTACTTTCTATCCAACTGTATTTACCTTCTTCATCATTGTGTTAACAAAATCTCTACAGCTTCAAACTTAAAACAAGATTTCTTTCTTGCACATTTTTCATGTCCCTCTGGGTCACAAGTTCTCAACTTCACCTGGTTTTGACCACAGAGTGTAGGCTGGCAGATCCCCCATTAACTGGAACATCTCTGATTTTTACCACAAGTTGAGGAAATGAGGCCCCTAGGGGTTAAAGACTTCCACCTAGAAGGAACCCTTATTTAGTGCCTGTACAGTGCATTGGTGAAAACCAGCCCCATGGTCATCCATGCTGAGTGTTGGCAGGGGTTGGGTGGGGGGGTGTCCCAGTCACTTTCCCAGGACAACTGGGATGTGGTGGGTATGCTGATGACCACATTCCTCTTTCCAGAGTGTAGTCAGGAGGGGGAAGTCCTGCTAGATTTGCAAAGTATGTGTATATGCCAGCATCTCACTTGTCCCATCTCTAAAGAGGGGATGATTAGGATAGTAATTGTAATAATTATGATGGTTATGATGACACTAACTTAATAAGGTGCTTTTAGAAAATGAATGAATACCAGTTATTTACTTAGTACAATACATGGCATAAGAGCTCAGCCAGTGTTAGCTCTGTTCAGGATGATAAGGATATTTAAATCTTAATTTGATAGAAAAACACAGATCAATACAATATTCTGTATTAAAAAAAATCATAATCAAGGGCATTAGAAAGCAATTGACCTGGAATGGCATGCTGCTTAGGATTTTAATTGAGTATTAATGGATCTATAGTAGGTACCTTAATAGCGTATATGAGAAAATAATAGAGGAAAATACTTCTGTTTACACAAATATTACTTCATTACAGTTTTAAAAAATCTGGAAATATGCAAAACCACGATGTCAAAAACATGGTTTTCTATCACTTGTTTGTTAGCTAATACTTGTTCCCACAGGGTCAGTGCAAGCATGATTGCTTTTTGTTGAAAATGAAAAGCAAATATGTGAATACAATTCATAAAATTTTGAAAAAATGTTTATGCTTAGCCCCATGACTTCTAATTTAAAAGATACATAAAGCACAGAGGACTCCTTGCAAAATGAGATTTCCTATGTCTCGTTCCTCTTTGGTATTCAAAGTGCATCTATCTGTGCAGTATGGAGCTTGGGTAATTAGAACTAGTCTAATGCTTTAATCTTTTGAGTGGAAGGAGTGAAGAAATACACAATCTGTTTTAAGCAACAGTATCTAAGTAGAAAAAACTACACTTAAAATTATTCATAGCTTTCAGTCACTGAAAATGGTCGTAGGACCTTGAGCAGTATAGCAAAGGGTCCTTTGAGTTTTATAGGTACCAAAAAACTATAAAAAGAAAAATATTATTCAAATAATATCTCCCAGTAAGACTTTCTCTTATTAAACTATTTGAAGGTGCAGGATTCCTTCCTTTTTTAGGAATTAAAGAACTTCCTTCCTTTTTAATTTTTCTCTTTAACATTTGTCTTATTTGATATACTGTACAGTGTACTTGTTTATTTCTTGTTTCCCCAGGTAGAATTAAGCTGTAAGAGGTCAGGAGCTTTTGTTGTTTTGTAAATTACTGTGTCCACAGTACCAAGAATAGGGCATGGTACAATGAATGTGTTTAATGACTTAGTGAAATCACTTAACAAATATTTATTCAGGACACAGCATTGGGGTTTGGCATTATGGGATGTATATAAGTAAAGGACATTTTCATAGTCTTAAAAGAACAATACAAATATGATGTTGCTTTGCAAAATGGGTGTCAAAGATAGATGAGTTTGTGCTATTGATGAGAACAGAATGGCTTTAGTATTTGGTATGTGAGAAGGTAATTGTTAACAGGCTGGAGAAACAATGCATGGTCCTTTGTTTAGATATAGTTAAATTTGTTTTGCAAGTTTTATAGCATGTAGTTTGATAGTAAAGCCTGATTCCATTTTTTGGAGACTGATTTTAACAGTTCAAGCCCAACATTCAAGTCTTAAAATGGTGTTATGCTACTCAGTCTTTTTCAAGTTTTACACCAGTCTCAAGGTGTCTGAATCTGTGACATTTCTTCATGACTGGGTTGTGGATGTTGTGGAGGTAACTCATGGTGCTCTTATTCTGACATTGTGTGAGCCTCTCTTTAGCATGTTACATGATCATGATGCACAGGACTCCTGTTTGTATGACCAGTGAGAGTGGCTTGACAGCATGATAGTCTCCATGTCAAAGAAAGTCTGGGAGAAGCCCAAGGCAGGGATAAATGTGTAGGTGGGGTTTTAATATCTGAAGAGTATACCTGTGAAGATATTCAGCATATTTAGAGTTTGTTGTAGTATTTGGTGGCATTTTAAATTTTCCCAAGTATGTACATATGTGGATGATAGCAGTAATGATGACTAGGGGAGGAAGGAGTGCCCAACGTATTCCAAGAATATGTTGCTCTCATTTCATCTCACAATGACCATGGCATTTATTATTCTTATTAACCCCATTTTATAACTCTCTACCACAGCTATCATAGCTATGCTAATAAATGGCAGAACCAGAATTTGAACACAACTTCTGGTCTTAAATTGTGTGCTGTCTCTATTACTTATTCTGAGAGAGGAAGAATGCATTTTGTGTCACAGTTTTTTTGTGTGTGCAATAGGATACTTATTTCATGTGGCACACGGAAGCACTCTTAATAAACCTATAATGTGCAACAGGTGAGATTGTGATCTATAGCAGCCAGTTTGGAAACATGTGCATAAAATATTTTTATTATTGTATTGCAGCCTTCTGTCTTCGATAACATATTCTCCAAAATTAGAACGTAAGACCTCAGAGTGCATAGTTCCAGCAGACAATGACAATGAGAAAGGAGAACGAAATAGCAAGCGAGTCTGTTTTAATGTAGCAGGAGATGAGCAGGAAGATTCAGGTCATGACACCATCAGCAACAGAGACTCTTACAGGTAATTCATTCATTCTTAAACCCATTTTGTGAACAAAGACAAATGTGGTTCCTCATTTTCCATAAACGTCTCTCAGAATTTTTTTTATGATTGTTTTTGTTTATTACTGTTGCAAAATAACTGCCAGCTTTTACCAACCCCAGACAAAGCATAATGAGACAGCATAACCATTCAAATTCTCCTCTTTTCTAATTTGAGTAATTTGGAAAAAGGATTTTTTTTCTTCAGCTACATGGACCTAATTTGGGAGAATTATTGCTCTTTTATGGATTGTGTAACATGTAGAGCAAATAAGCAGTTTCTCTCTATGTTAACTGAACTGGGAGAACCTCAGGAGTAATAACTATGTTATTTGAGTTGCTATTTCCAGATCCCAATGGATGAAGGTCAGTGCAAAAAGGGACATATTTCTGATGACTGGCATATATCAAAATAGGCACAATAACAAAGTTAATCTTAATGAAAAGTGGCAGGTATTTTTTATGTTTCCAGACAGCATGTCAGTAGCACAGATACATTTTACCAACCTCTTAATCTTTTTAAATATATGATATTTTGATGAACTTTTATTTGGGGAGATTTACATCATTCAGTTTTGCATAAAGTGAAAACATTATGCTTATCAATCATTTCAAATTTATGTAGTTTACAAATGTTATGCCCATATTCATCTTATTTATAGTAAGTAATGTGTATTTCCTTTACAACCAGTGCTCCTGTCTATCAGTTATTTTGTTTACTTGCTTAATCATTTTCCTTTTCTAAAAGATAATCATCACCAGTTTTATTCCTTGAGATGTCAAGAAAATGAAAGATATATCTTTTCTCTACTCTCTTCCAAGTTATTATAATTTTTCAAAAAAAAATAGGAATATAGAAGTACAAAAACTTACTATATTTCACATTTTTTAAAGATTTATTTATTTATGCATACAAGCACTGGGGTACAGGCCAGAGGTGTGGGGGGTGAGAGGATTCACCAGAGACAGAGTGGGGAGCAGAACAGGCAGCCTGTCTGAAACACACTACTGAGGGAAGGCAGGAGAGGTCTACTGTGCCATGTGGGTCCCCTCCCCAGCCAGCGGCAGTGATCGAACTCGTGCTGCAGTGGCTGCGGTTTGCTTCATAGTGTGCTGCCCAACCCACTGCACCACCAAGGGAGGCTCCTATATTTCACATTTTTAAGAAATAGTCTATTTGACTCTCATTCTGTATGGTTTAGTTTATAATAACCATCAGAGATTATATTTTTACATTCCATATCCAATCTGATATATCTAACATTAGATAGAATGTGAACTATAATGTCAGTAAGATCACCTGGCTAAATAATTCAGTCAATATAAAGCTCAAGAGTGGATTTAAAAGTCTTTTAAAAGTCTCCACTATTTTTACTGGTTGTGAGATTAGAGTTGTTGCAATGTATAGTAGTGATGTTATAATTTTAAAAATAATAAACCTTTATTATCAAGAACATAGAAATGTAAAGATCTTTTCATCTTAGGCATGGGAATTTATAGGTATGCATTTTTTTAAAAAAAGCACTCTGTTGTAGCTTTATTAGTTGTCTGACTGCAGCACTATAAAAACAGGAACAAATAAAAGGGTTTTTTAGCATATAGGTTAGTATTAATTATCAAATAATGGACTGAAATTTCCTGCCAAGAAGCTGAGGTTTGTGGTTCCTTTAATGAGCATTTTCTTCCTATGGGATGAAGTAAAAATTTTAGTGTTAGGGATTCAGCTTCTCAAGCAAATTATGAAGAACGTACGACAGAATTTATCATCAGATAGTTCTGGGACTAGAAGTCAGATGTCCAGGTGTCAGTAGCTGGCTCTCTCCAAGGCTGATAGAAGAATCTCTGTCAGATATTTCTGGGCTGTCAACAGCCATCTCTCCTTGCTCTTGGATCTGAGCACTTTCCCTGCAAACTCTGTTGTCATTTTCCTACCAGATTCTTAAGTGATAGCTCCACCAAGGAAGTTCCTTAACTGGAAGAGCACTTTTCTCCCTTGACCCCAGTATCGCCTGAGGCTCCTAGAGATCTGCCTTTGCCTGCCATAAAGGCTCAGGGTGTTGCTTCTGTATCTTTCCTTTCACTTACTTTAGTTAAAGACAAAAGCTCTCTTGTTTTTTTATACAGTGTTATAAAACAAAAAGATATTAAACAAATACAAAATTGTTGTCACCAACCATATTTAGCATGAACTAACAGCTAAAGATGCAAACCTATTTTTATCTGACACGTGGGGTTTCCCGTAATCCCGACAACAACCTGATGTGGTAGATTCTGAGATTAACTCTGTTGTACATAGAAGGCAGACGAGACCCACAGTTACAGAAATTACCTGAGCAAGCAGGTATGCTGGCTAAAAGTTTCTCTTTTAACCAACCACTCTTCTCTACCAATTTCTTTGTGAAAAGGAGTTGAATAAATACAAGATAGTGATTTCTAGGGATTTAACATTAATAACACAAATTAATCGCTTTTGCCATTTCCTTGACTTTTAGCTTCTCAGGATACCAGTATGCTCTTTAATAGGAACCTGTGGTTTCTCCAGTGGGAAATTATACATATAAAAATACTGTCTTAATCAAGTTCTACAATCTTAATGAAAATGACCCTTACAGTCTCCCTTTAGTTTAAAATAGTAGAATTTTAAAATGTAAATTTAAAGTTAAGTTGTTTTTTTTTTTTTACTTATTCTGAAAGGAAAAAAAATTGCTTCTTGCAATACTTCATAAATGTGTAATATATCCATGTGCAGGTACGAACATGTTGCACATGCTCCCCTTTCCCAGGTACCTCTATTGAGCTCTCACTAGGAGAGGTGCTGTGGATTGAGCTCTGACGTGCAAACAAGGGCCCAGGCCTATGATGAAATTTAAATTTGGTGTGAGTCTTGGCTTTGTACATGTGTTTTAAACAATCCATTTATGGTTAGAGAATAAATTGTAAGAAAACGAGATATGATTGAATTTAAAATGCATTTTTAAATGAGTCGAACAAACATATCTTTCTGATAATATTTTGTAAGACACTGATACATTCATAAATATAATTGTGCATATATTAGCTAATTAGAAATGACAAGGAAGCCTTGACAGAGTAACATATAGCTCATTCTTTCAGTGACTGCAACAGCAATCGGAATTCCATTGCCTCCTTCACCAGCATCTGCAGTAGCCAGTGCAGCTCGTATTTTCACAGTGATGAAATGGACTCAGGTGCGTTTGGTGAAAGCATGTGTGCTTTTTGATGCTAGTCCTGTTAGAGACATTTTTAAAGAACACATTTGTTTGATCCGTATGTGCTCGTACCTTCCAACATTCTTTCTTGGTGGCTGCATTTTGTTTTATGTACTCTATAAAGTCAGTTTTCCATTCTCATTATCAGCAGTGTGAATTGAAAGGAGATGAAAGAGAAGAAACTAATTTTATCTCAGTACATACTTTATGATCTTCCTGTGGGACTAGAAAGATGTTAGGTACATAGGAAATAGGTCTGACTAAAACATTAGGCATTGTAGATTGAAGTCTTTGTTGGGAAGGGCTTTGAAACTGAGAACTTTTAGGCTGGTTGGTACACTTGCACTAGTCTTCTGTGTAGGGGATGGGGAAAGTAATATAGTGAGACAACTCTGATAGAAATATCTTAAGACTATCTTATTTGGGGTGTATTAAGAACAGGGATTTTTCATGCAGTAGGACAATTTTTAAGTATGTGCCTGTTATAGCTATTCAAATATTAGAAAAAAAATTGCACCATTTGAAAGAATCCTTAACAGATGACCTTGCAGTGTGTTCTCTGAGGCTTCTGCCTTCATCTGTTTTACAGGAGCAATAAACTGATAGCATTACAACTATTAAATGCTGTAGAGTTTGTGTTTCTACACAGGAAAGCTAATGTGTGGAATAAGAGCTCTTGTTAAATTATTTTAATTTTATTTATCTTAAGATATTTTGGAATATTAAACATAAGATGAATAGTGTTTTTTCTTAATATGTAGGTGATGAGCTTCCCCTAAGTGTTCGCATTTCTCATGATAAACAAGACAAGATACATAGTTGCCTGGAACATCTTTTCAGCCAGGTATGACTGGATAGTTGTGGGTAATTTTTGCAGACTCCACAGTCAGGAATCCCTTTTGCAGACACAGGTTAGAACTTGGAGTTAGGATGGAAAGGCCTCAATTCTTTCCTTCAACTCTTTACTTCTGTTTCCACAATTTGAGATGAAAATAAGGATTTCTTCAACTAATCCAAAGGATTTTTTTGAATATCAAATATTTTACAGTATTTGGAACATTATGAGAAGTTACATACATACATGGGGTTATTCTCATTATTTAGTCTTCATGGATTTTCATGGTATGTTCTGCTCAATTTTCTTCCTAGTTCTAAAAAGTACAAGACAGTCTTGGGACCATCTTGGTATTTGATATTTTTAAAAACTTTATTTCCATAATGGCCATTCATAGTGTAGAAGATGTCAACACTTAGAAAAGGATCCTGATAACTGTTAGATTTTCTTTTTAATAACTCTAGAACTTTGGCTTCTTTTTTGAAGAGAATTTATATTTTGTATTAACATTTGCTAGGCTTAAAAATAGATTCATAAGCATCATGGGGGTTTCAAATATATTGCTTAAGAAAAAATAATTTACAATGTTTAGTTTTCAAAACATATGTTATGTATTGTGAGATATTCTCTGCTGTTGTAATAGGTGGATTCCATTACCAATCTCCTAAAAGGGCAGGCTGTTGTGAGGGCCTTCGAGCAGACCAAGTATCTTACACCTGGTCGAGGATTACAAGGTAAACTTTAAAATAGAACAGTTAGAAGCAACTGGGAAACTGAAGGGGAAAACTTGTCATGAAGTACATGTAGAGTATAAAGAGAAAAGTCCTGATTACTTGTGTTCCATAATTCACAATATTGCTCTTCTGATAACTTTGATTACACAAAAAATCAGAATTATAGCTTTCAGATTTCTTTGAAAGCTTTCATCGTCTAGTGCTCAGACCAAATAGAAATGAGTTCATTGAGGAGAGGTATGGGTTGAGTTGCTTTTACTGAAATCAAAATTGTTGGTAGTAGTGGGGGAAGGAGTTGGCAGGACAGGGTAAGGCAACGGTATCTAGAACTATCACTTTCTGACATCTAGAACAGGATACTGAAGGTAGAGTTTCAGCTAAACTTGCGCCTCTATTTAAACATTTGTGATAAAATATAGCTAATGTGTGATATTTTTAGATTGAACAAAATTTCTGCTGTGACACAGCTAAAAAAATTACCATCATGATAATAATCTCAGACAGTATCAGTGAAAGAAAAAGGATACAGACCTCAAGCTCAAGCTTGTTTATTGTTTGGTAAATGGTTGGGACTAAACAGATTTTGTGTATTTATGTAGAATTTCAGCAGGAAATGGAACCAAAGCTGAGCTGCCCAAAAAGGTTAAGGCTTCACATCAAGCAGGATCCTTGGAATCTTCCCAGCAGTGTTCGGAGTCTTGCTCAGAACATCAGAAAATTTGTTGAAGGTCAGAATGAAAAATGAAGAACATCATATAACAGAAATCATTTAAAACCCCAATTTCAGTAATGCTTTGAATAGTTTTTGAAGTGTTTCTTATTATGAGGAAACAAAATGATTAACAAGGGTGAGGGAGGAGGATAGAAAGAAGAGTAAGATTGCAGAACTTCGTGTTCCAAGGATCTAAATAATGTCAACTGTACCATGGGAAACAGTCTAAGTGAATAAAATAAAGGAAGAGAAGAAGAGAAGGAAGAAGAAGAAGAGAAAGAAGTTGAACATGAAAAGAGTTTAATATTTTATAATAGGAAATAATATTAGAAGATTTTGTAAAGACTTACAAAAGCCATGGAGCAAGATTTTACAGAAAACCTAATATCTCAAATGTGTATCTGTACACATTTAAACATAATTAAAGATTGCATCATTCATTTTTAAGTTTCATTTTCAGAAGAATTTAAGTTGATTGTGAGTAAATTCCATGACATTATTTACATGACATCCTATAATTGGTACAAACTTCAGTTGGACATGGGCATGATTTAATATATAGAATTATATATGGTATATATATGTATATATATGACTATTCTTTTAAAGTTTAAATGGGGGGAAAAGCGCTGCTGGAATGTCAACAGATCACGATCTTAATCTGTAACAGTGGTAGGAACACATACAAGCTGTAGGGGTGGCAGGATTTGAATTATACTTCATGGGATGATGTAGTTCAAAACTGGAAGACATTCTAGGCTCTTGAGCTGTAGATAGAAGTTATATAGGCAGATAGGCAAGACTAATATTTTGAGTGAGTGGGATTTTTGTTATCCAGTATAGTAAGATTGAGTTAATTTTTACCATACAGTTAAAATATGATATTAGTGACAGAAAAAGACTGAATAGCTATAATGTTTTCTCTCTTTGCAGAGGTAAAATGTAGAATACTTCTGGCTCTTCTTGAATATTCAGGTAATATTTTGTATTATTTTTATTATTTGAAATCTTTATGTCCGATGACCTAAGAAATCTCATGATATGAAGGTGATACCTTTAAGCTTAAAAATAGATGGAAGTGTGATACCCATATTTCCAAAGAAGCCCGAAGATTTCTTTAAAAGTCTTATAAAGATTAAAATATAAATAACTGCATAGCTTTTATAAATACACAATACACATACCATGAAAACATATAAATATGTATTTATACAGAATATAATTAAAAAGGAGAAAGGGTGGGGTTTGGTAAAGTTACTTCTGCAAATGGAAGTTATGAATCTGTGTCTAACTTCTGTTTATGAACAAGGATGTAGGTGCCCTTGGATTCAAGAAGTGGAGAAATAGACTTTGCTTTTGATGGGTCAAGTTACAATGTTAAAATTATACTGGAAGTATGGTGTGGATATGGGGATGGAGAGGAGAAAAATTTGTGACCACTTTAATAATCCTCCATACTTGAAAAATTTCAACTATAAATAAATATGCCAGGTTGACAAGAACACTTTTGTTGTTTGTTAGTTGGTTATTGCCTTAAATGTAAACAAACTTTTGCTTTGCTTTTTGACTGAGTAAAATTAGTAACAAAAATATCCTTGTTTTTTTTTTTTTAACTTAATCAACAATATAGCAATAGGACCTTATTTTTGTGGATTTCATGTAGTTTGCAAAACCACTTGTGAGAATATCATTGTTTCCATACTTTTAAAAGTAAATCAGTGTTCAGACAGATTAATACCTGGTAAATGATATTCATTCACTACATATTTTTGAGCATATAGAAAGTCAAGCAGATGCCTTACTGAGGAAACATATAAATAGTAGGCAGAAGTTTCGAAATTTAAACTTGGTTATGTCAATCTAGAATTTATTACTTTATTAATATTCAAATAGCTGTGCTTACAGATTCTTATATTGATTTCAGTTTCAGTTTTCTGTTTGTCATAATTCTTTTTTCTACTTCATTTGCTCATTTTCACCCCTCTTTTCTATAGAGAATGTCACCTGTAAAGCAGCAGCAAAATTACTCTAATTACAAATGGAGTAACTTGGCTAGTGCAAAATTATCATCTTCTCTTGGAAAGAGTGGATTCTGTCTGCTAAATGTTGTTCTTTTAAAAAAAAACATTTATTTACATATATGTTTATATGTTACATCATTGTTTTTTTGTTTTTTTTTTTTTTGCAGTGTTTGATTTCTTTTCTCAGGTGTAGTCCCTATAGAATTTCCACCACCAATTTACTGGTGCACCATCACCATAGTCCCTTGTGCTCTTCCGTTAGATGTTATTCTTAACTTATTTCTCTCTCTCTAATCACTTTTTTGTTTCTTTTGCTTTCTATTCCCTACAATCTCAGAATAATGACTTGGGTTATTGTGTATTTTTTTAGACCATCTAGGTAGCTATGGAATTTGAGCTGTTTAAACAGTTGAAATTAAAGGAATTGTTATGATTTTGAAACATGTTAGTAGAACTTGAGTTTAAGTAGGTTCTTAAATACTGAAAAGAAAGAGGAGCCATTTGGTAGGTAAAACAACAAAGTAAATATTTATATTCCTTCCACAAAAGAATTCTTACTCTTCAAAAATAACAAACAAAAAAAAGCAGAACTCCCTGCTTTTTTTTCTTTTTCTAGAAGCTGAAACTAAGAGTTGTGATTCTTAGTGATGAAAATGAAGAAAGAATTATTTTGGTCTAGGATGAACACTAATGAATTTTAAACAGCTGTATGTTTTGCTATAAACTAACATATGTTGGTTTCTATATCATATTATTTCTTCTCCATTAAATAAACTGAGCACCCACTCAGTGCCACACTCCATGTCTACTTGCTATAATAAAGAAGAATCTCAATAATAATGTCGAATTTCACTTTACTAACATTTTTAAGTCTTTATCTCATTTATCTTTATTACAAATCTAAAAGTAGGACTACCCACACTTTTGTACAGGGATCTGATAACTGGGATCATGGATTAAAATTGGTGGTGTGTGTGATGTGGTAATATATACCTAAGGGTGTGATCCTATACCTCTAAGTCATATGTAGTGTTGTAATTCACTGTTTATTCGATAAAAAGGTGATAAAGTAAAAAATAAATGAATAAAATTGGTGGAATGCTTTGAAAGGAGTCTATATGCCTTTTAATATAATTAAATAATTCATGTTATATGTTACTTAAATATAAATATTTAAGTCCTTAAATATAATTCATGTTATATGTTACTTCCTCTGGCCTTGATGAGAAATGGTCCCTTGAGGAGCACAAACATGTTTGCAAACCCTCCCAGTGTCATTAGCCTTTAGCATAAGGATACCCCAGGCATGCGGTAACAGATGGAGGTACCCAGTACTTCCTGAAGGAAAAGGGACATTTCATAAAGATGGATCATATTTTGATAATTTATTGACCTTCATAGTTTAATAAAAACTTGTTCAATCAAAGGGTGATTTAAAGTTTTCTTGGTGAGAAGGACCCATAGCCAAAGGTGTGGATTTTAAGTGCACCTCCAGGGCATTTTATGTTTGAGGAATACTGAGCAAGTTCCATGTGCCCAAAGAGGAGAGGTCTGTATAATCAGTTTCAAATATATTGTTTTATTATGTTCTCACAAGAATCCTGCTAGATTGTTTAGACCTGTGTGATGAGTGGTGGGAAATGCCATCTTTAAGAAGCTTAAGTTAGGGTTAAGTTTTTAAGACCTCTCTATGAGTGTTTTACCTTTGTAACTTTTAAAGCCTCGATATGTGATGTGGATTTTGCCGTCCATGCATAGAAATCATTTGCTGTTTAAAAAAAAAGTTGTCATTGAAAATTACTACATAACATAATAGTGATTTATTGTTTTCATTTGAAAATATGTTGACTTACGATTTAATTTGTTGTGTGGTCCCACAGCCTCTTGCATATCTAATTCCTTCACTCTACTGTAAGCAAGATAAGGCTTAGACCTCAAAGTGGACTTCTTCATACACTCAAATGGACATGATGTTTAATTCTTGCAGAATATTCAGTGTTAAAAATTTGAATTAATGTATGAACATAACTTTTGTGTGATCAGTTCTGATTTGATAATGAACTTGAACAAAACTTTTAATTTGACTTAAAATGCATATAGAATATAATAGCAGAGTAAAAAAGTATGGAAAATAGAACATAAAAGTATTATAAATATTCTTTTTAAGGTCAAAGATAGCTCGGCAAAGTCACTAACCCTTGTGATGCCTTCTAATAGCAGTGGAATCAGATCCTTTCTTCTCTAGAACCTTGGCTTTCCAATTTCAATATAAGCGATTTCCTTCCAGTTAGAGTTTTATTAAGAAATTATTCTCAAGTCATAGATGAGAATATTCCTGCCAAAGCTTCTGAAGTATGTTTTAAAAATATCCCCAGATTTTTTGCTCTCCTCTAAGACAGTAGAGAGGCAAAGCAAGGATGCACAAGGAATAATGATGCAGTTTTTTTACTTACTTAGTTTATGTCTCTACTCTAACTGCTCATTTGGATTGACAAATTACCCATCTGAATTACCCATTTAAGTCCAACTAAAGCCAGACATTTCAAGAAGTCAGAGAATGAGCTCATGTATTTTTATTCTGTTTAATTCATTTCCCTGGTAGTTGCTCTATTGGTACATTATCTTCATTGATTTAGTGAATATTCACTGAATGTCTGCTCTGTTAGGGAACTGTCTGACATGTTGTTTGTTAAATTAACAGTCAAACAATATGGATTGGCATAGTTAACCATTCAGATGTACTAAAGCAGCAAGTACATATAGTTCAACATATATATAAAGAATAATAATAAAATAAATATATAAATTATCATTTAAACTAAATATTTTAATACTTAATCCTTTTCCTAATAAAATTATTAAGAGCAGTATCACTAACAGTGAAATCAAGTAACTGGTTGCAATTACATTTGTATACATGTCTTTGTTTTTTATTAAAAGTCAATGTTCAGTATTCTCGATAAATAACAAGTATGCCTTTTTATCAATAGAAATAATGAATAAAGGCATCATTTATTTCTGTGCTATACATTATTACTGACAGGATTCTGAACCCTTGAAATGTTCAATACACTTTTGGAAATCAATTCTGCCCTTGCTGTTCCTCTAGTACAGTGACTTTTCAATATACAAAATGTTTGGTTGGTGTTTGTATAGTTCGTATCATCCAACCACCCACCACAAAGAGGTCACCCGTGTGTGGTAAATTCTCAGAGGCACATCTTCTTTGCATTTGAACCAACCCTGGCTCAGGAGTGGCACTGCACTCGGTAAACATACTGAAGTAGGTCATTCAAAAACCCAGTCACAGGTAGACTAAAAGTTCTCGTGAAAAATCAACTTATGAGAACACTCTAACTACACTGATATGTGAAGGAAATATAGGAAATTTTGATTTGGACATATCTCTCGCTCATGAAATTGATTAAGTATTTTGAGGAGATTCAGATTTACTAGTTACTGCAAACAATTAGACATCCATACTCTTTACCATGTGCATTTCACATTAATTTTTGAGGAACTATTGTTGGTAACTAAAAAAAATTAATAATAATCATATTACATTTTCAGCACAAATTGAAAAATTAGACTGCGTTTTCTTCAGGAAAGTGTTCAACAAGTATAATTATGTTCCATAAGAGAAAAAATGGTAATGGAAGCTTATAATTATCCTTGTGTTTATAAAACAATTTCATGATTGCAAAATAAAGTCATAATGTCAAATAAAATAATAATAAAATTATTTTAATGTTTCTAACATTTTTTTGTTTTCTATGAAGTGTATTTGCTAAACCAAGCTCATTAGTAGAGTTCAACTGTGTGTTTTTTCAAGCGGTGTGAATTTAGTAAATCATGAAATAATAGAAAAGGTAAATGCTTAATGAATTGTTTCAATTCACCTGTTACATTCTTCAAAGCTGTCTTTTTGTTCTTCTGGATCACAGACAGTGAGACACAGCTCCGAAGAGACATGGTGTTCTGCCAGAGTCTTGTGGCCACTGTGTGTGCCTTCTCTGAACAGCTTATGGCAGCCTTAAACCAGATGTTTGACAACAGCAAAGAGAATGAGATGGAAACTTGGGAAGCCAGCAGAAGGTGGCTGGACCAGATAGCAAATGCAGGTGTTCTTTTTCACTTTCAGTCACTTCTGTCACCAAATTTGGTAAGGAATCACAGTGACTCCCTCTGTCTCATCAACTGTAACATACATTGTTCTTAAATAGGAAGTGCATTGTTCATTTTGTATCAGCAGTCATTCACCTACTTTATGAGAATATATTTTTTTCCAGTGGAAATATTTTTTTAAAAAGTATGTAGAAGGTATTCCTTCTTTCTGATTTTTATCTATTCTCAGTGGGTGCTAAAATATGAGAAAGCCTCCATCTGTTACTAATTCTTGTACCCTAAGCACTGATGGAAAAAGATCATCAGAGGAACAGAGGAAAAGGGTCTTTCTGCTATTGTTCCTTGTTTCCAGACTAGGAGACAGCCAGCCAGGAAAGCAAACCTCCCACTGAGGCTGATATTCTGGAATGTGCTTGATAGATGGGCTCTGACAACATGCATACTATACTGACAGTCCACTTAAAATTTGACTGTGTTAAATGATTTTAGTTCTTTCCTGTGCATGTTTGTCCTGTTAAACCTAAGAACATTGGCTTAATTATTGTGGAATATACCATATTTATGCATCAATTTTCTACAGTGGTTATGAAAAAAAAACTTTGAAATAGTTGATCAATAAACCTGTGCACTCCATTGTAGAGGATCAGTCCTTTATGTGGTGTCTAAAACAACCAGTAAGGATTTAATTAATTTTTTTAAAATAAGGTGTTTTTGGAAAAGTGTTTAAAAACAAAATAAGTATTAATTTTTGCCTACTACATATACATTATGTAGGATAGAAAATCCACTTCCTAACACAATGTAGGCATTATGTATTTGTTGAATGAATGAATGAGGCTGCCATTGTCTAATGAAATACTGGTACTTTTACTTTAAATTTAATTCTATTTAAAATCACAAGGAATGGAAGAAAATATTTTTAAATTATATTATCTGATAAATGCCTTATATAAAGAGAAAAAATCCTTAAAAATGAATAATAAAAAATAAGTCCAAAACAGTTCTAGGATTTGAATATATATTGGTCTAAATAAAATAGAAAATAGACAATAAACATATGAAAAGTTGATCCACATGATTAACCACTGGTAAAATTCAAGTAAAAAGCCACAGTGAGAAACTATGCCATATGGGGTATGAATAGCTCTAATCTAAAAGAAAGATAATAAAACAAGTGCTAACAAGGCTGTGGAGAAATGGTAACCTTTAGAAAATGCTAGTAGGAATGATGGTTAAAATATTAAGTAATGCGGGCCTCCCTGGTGGCACAGTGGGTTAAGCAACACACTATGAAGCAAACCGCAGCCACTGCAGCACGAGTTCGATCCCTGCCGCTGGCCAGGGAGGGGACCCACATGGGAAGGCTAGACCTCGCCTGCTGTGCCCGCTGCTCCCCTCAGCAGTGTGTTTCGGTTGGTCTGCTTGTTCTGCTCCCCACTCTATGTGGTGAATCCTATCACCCCCCACACCTCTGGCCTGTACCCCAGTGCTTGTATGCATAAATAAATAAATCTTTAAAAAAATATTCGGTAATGCCATCACTTTGAAAAATAGGCAATTCCTTAAAATATAAGACACAGAATTTTCATATTACCCAGAAATTCACTCCAAATACATTCAAAACATGTATTTATACAAAAAACTTATGCAGATATTCCTAGCAAAATTATTCATAATAGCAAAAATATTATAACAATCCAAATGCCCACGAGCTCTTGAACTTGTTCATCCAAACAAAATAAAATTTAATTTTTGCCTGCCATGTGTACATTACAAAGAATATTATATAGTATACAAATATACAAAGAATCTTATATATACCAAATATACAATATACAAATAGTATTACAAAGACTATTATTTGGTAATAACAAGAATGAAATTCTGATACATGCCAAACATTTGTTGAGTGAAATAATTCTAAGTGAAATAATCCAGTTCCAAAAGACACGTATTGTTTGATTCCATTATTAGGTAATGTGCTCAACAGGCAAATTTTGAGATTGAAAGTAGGTTAGTAGTTGTCTGGGACCCAGGATTGGGTGAATAACCAAGACAAGTGAATGCTAATGAGTCCTGAGCTACTTTTAGGGATGATAAAATATTCTAAAATTAGATGGTATTGTTACAATTCAATAAAAAACCCTTGAGTTGTACACTTTAACTGGGTGATTTTTATAGTATATATCTCAAGAAAGCTTTTTTTTTCTATTGATTTTGTATGCTCCTTAAGGTTATTTTAAAAATTAAGAAACCCAAAGGTTTTTAAGAAAAACATCAAAGAAATCCATAGGGTTTCTGTCTCTGTAACAAAACACAAAAGCCTCCTAGAGATGGCAAGGACAACCTTGAAGCTGCAGCACTGTGGCTCTGTGTGTCCTTGGGCTCCAGGCAGTCAGTAGTCACTGGCTGTTGCTTTAGCCACATCTGCCCAAGCACTGCAGAAACCAGAGACTAACCCCCTTGGAGTATTTCTTCCTGTGTATTTTCCTCTCATCTGGAAAAACATTGGTTCTTCAGTCCTGTCCTAACAATTCTAGGTTCATTGTATTTTACTGCTTCTTCAAAGGACTTTAAAAAACAGAGGTTTAGTAAATGTTTATCATTTACTAATGTTTAGCATTTACTCTGTACGGTGCACTGTGTTAAGTACTAAACTAAGGTACAAAGGTGACAGTTGTCTTATCATTTTGATTTTTATGCTGCCTTCTTCAGGATCTTCAGCTGCTTTAGAAATTCCTTTTCACACAATGGGAATGCCTTACCACCTGCTTCACTCTCTACTAATGCTGTCAAAAAATACGTATGGCTCTAAGCTTACTACAGTTTTTTAAAATGTGTGCAAAGCATGTTAAAATTACTATTCAAAAAGATCATTGACATTCTTAAGGAGACAAATGTTCCTGTTAAATAATAACTTTAACCTTTTAGAGAGAAACTGTGTGTGATGCCACTAATTCTTTCAGGCGGAAATTAGTAAAGACTCTAGGTCACGCTCCAAACTGCTTATGGGAAGGCCAGAATCTACTACTAGGTAGATAATAGCACTGAGACATGTCCTGAACTTGTTACTGTGTCTGGGTCTTAAAAGCTCTAAAATTATATGCTATAAGAACGAGACAAACGATTTAAACACATTGGATCTCATATTCACAAGATTCTAGATTAAGGTCCCGTAAAGGCACGTGAGGTGAAAATCATGATTCTTATCCCCAAGCTCTTGAGAAAAAAATATCTTACATGCATGCAAATTGCTTTTATCACAGTTATAATAAATTGCAAATTGAATAACACATAGATTATCTTATTGTAAGATAGGAAGACCATTATGTACTGCAGCTTTAAAATTAAGCAATATTTTTTTGCTTTTCAGCTGTTAATTAGATTATAGAAGCTTAGAAGTAAACAATATGCTTTTTGTGTACATATTTATAAATGATAAATGAAGTAAAGATGATTAAAAAACAGACTGAAAAGTTGTATAGAACCATAGAAAAGGGAACATATAAAAATGTGGCTTTGGGTATTTGTTAAATTTTAAGCAATCAATCTGTATTAATTATTGGCAGTTTGGCTTGTATGTAAATAAAGTGTGAGTGAAGTTATTTTTGGTCCGGACTTATGTTATATTCTGCTCTGTTCTCTTGGTTCTATTCTATCCTATACAATCATACCGAGTATTCTTTTTCTTTCTTTCTAGACAGATGAACAAGCCATGCTAGAAGATACACTGGTTGCACTGTTTGATTTGGAAAAGGTTTCCTTTTATTTTAAACCATCAGAAGAGGAACCACTGGTTGCTAGTAAGTAGCTAAGTGTTTTATAGAATTTCTTCGTCATCAAACAATAAGATATAGTATAACTTTGATATTAACATTAGCTTAAATTGTTTTAAATAAAACATACATTTAAGGAAATAATTTATAATGACCACTTTAGAAGTGATAGAATGTATATATGGTTTAAATCTACAGATAATTTTAAGCTTTTATTTTCGAAGTGTTAGTTTGGCACCAAAACTTTTTTTGAGCATATGAATCAATTTTTTATTATGGTCAAATTGTTGTTACTCTGCTGAATATACATACCCCCAAATTACTATTTAACTGATTTTTAGTTTACTATTGAGTAGAATTAAGAACATACATAAGGTTGTGCAACCATTTTTACCATACATCTCCCAAATATTTTATCCTCCCAAACAGATACTCCCTAATCATCAAGCAATAACTCTCCATCCCCTCCTCTTCCTGTCCTTGGTAACCTCTGTTCTACTTTCTGTTTATATGAATTTGCTAAGTGCCTCATATAAGTGAGATCATAGATTATTTGTCCCTTTTGCATCTTTTTTATTTCAAAAAAATTTTAGTAAAAGCACAGCTCTAATATTTCTGTCTGTGTGTATAAGCTCTGTGTCCTCCAAAAACGTTTACTCAAATATATGACAATTATATAGCAGAATTTATTTAATGAAACATAATTTGTCATCTTCAATGAAAGAATGTGTCAGTAGACAATAGAAAGGATTTACAGCTGGAAGAATGAAGATATAAAGGGACTATTGACCTTGAAGTCAAGAAACCTAAGTTCAAATTTTGGTTTTATTCTCACTGGTACACATGAGAATATTAGCTTTATTTGACTTGATGTGTTTGAGAAGCTTAAATAAGAACAAGTACAGTCAACCCTTGAATAACACTAGGGATACAGGTGCTAACCCTTCCCAGACAAAAATCTACATATAATTTTGGGTCTCCAAAAACTTAACAAATACCTACTATTAACTAGAAGCCTTAATGATAACACAAACAGTGGTTTAGCACATATTTTGTATGTAACATGTATTTAAATTTATTTTTGTTAAAGTAACACTGGTTTATACATCTACAGTGTTTATAACAGTATTTATAACATGTACTTCTTCAGATGTATATTACTACACTACACCCACCACCAATGCAAATATAATCTTCTATCATTACGCTCCCTCCATCCTTTTTCTTCACCATCCACCTCCCCACCTGTTATCCTCAATTTTATAGCCAGATTTATAGAATTTGTTCTTTGTTTGGTTCTGCCTGACCCTCTATTTTTTTTTCTGTGTTCATATATGAGTAAGACCATCAGTATTTGTCTTTCTTCTTCTGGCTTACTTTGCTTAGTATAAATCAAATCTGTATCCATCCATAGCATGTTGTCACAAATGGCCAGTGTACATTCTGCTGCAGTCAACATAGGAGTGCATGTATTCCCTAAAGTTACATTTTTCAGTAGATACTAGGAGAGTGGAATTACTAGATTATGTGATAGGTTTATTTTTAATATTTTGAGAAACCTATAGATGCTGGACCACTCTACATTCCCACCAAAAGAGAATATGGGTTCCTTCTCCACACCTTTACCAACACTGGTTTCAGCTTGTTGGGAGCACCTGAACTCCTTCTCCCTCTTAGTCAAGAGTATGTTCTTCTTTGCAACTCACCTACTCAGGGCTGCCCTTCAAAATGCCCTTGTTTTATCTAGCAGCTCCCTAACCTGGACCCCTGCTTCTTGGTATTTCTCCTGCACCTCTTGTTTACTGACACATGAATCTCTTTATTGTCCATTCTTGTGCTGTCTGTGCTGGTCACTGATGTCCAATAGGTATCCCAATTTTGCCCCATGCCACTGATCCTCTGGGAATAGTGTCCAGTTGTGTTAACTTTACTCCCAGGGTTGAAGCAAGGATATTCATGTAACTCTGTCTTGACCCAGTCTGTTCCTATATGTCTTATGTACTGTGTTCTTATAATAAAGTAAGCAAGACAAAAGAATGTGTTATTAATGTATATTTCAGAAAATATATTCATTGTACTAAATTCTGTTTATCAGAACCTTAAGTTTATGTCACCTGTTTTGAAGATTAGAATATAAGTTGACCCACAGTTTAAGCTATGTAGTTCAGTGGTATTTGAAAGTGTCTAGCATTTTATAAGCCTCATAGTAGTATTCAGTAAACATAAAACTGTAGTCCTCACTTTATTACTTTGGATGCTTTTTAAAAAGCGATATTTAGCATTACTCATAGTCTTGCTTTTGCATTAAATGATAATTAGGTTCTGAAAAAATACAGCATGCCAAACAGTAGGATTCAAATGTCTGGTTAAGACATTTTATTTTCTTTGAAGAGATAATTTATATAAAACTTGCTAAGTGTTTAGCTGAGTTCTGGGATACAATGGGTGTAAATAAGCAAAGTTCCTGTTGGCCTGGAACTTAAACATTTTTTAGAAATACAAAGGACAAGTGGGTGATTTCATCCACTTTATGAAATGTACAAAATACCTCCCATGTCATGTTAAATGATTAGTGAAGGGGGAATAAAGGAGCTAAATGATTAGGTTACACATGATTAAATTTATTTTGTACAAAATCTTTATATTTTTTGAGAATAATGTAATGACAGTGGATCTTCCCCCTTTCACTAGTGATACAGTTAATTCTACAGTAATTAACTAGGAATTAAGACAGTAATCAGTTCTCCATGTATCAGATATTGGGCCCAGAAATGTGGATGGTGGGTAAGCAGAAATATCTCTGTCTTCATGGTGCTCACATCCTACTTGGGAGAAAACAAATAAGGAATCAATTGCAAAGATACCTTAGGACCATGATAAATCCTGCACCTATAATAAGCAGATACATAAAGGATAAGTTGAGCTTGCCCTATAAGGCTTCTCTGCAGAACTACTTTTGAAACTGAGATCTGAAGAAGACCCAACCCTGCAGAGGGTTAAGGAAGAGCATCAGGCAAAAGAAACTAAGGAATTCTCTGTCAAAGACTTACTGCAAATGCACTGGCCCATTCAATGTGGAACAGACATATTTTTGGGGATGGAATGCCACCTTGAAACTCCTTTCTGGGATAAATCTTTCTATAGAATCAGTTCCTGATACAGTAATCATTTTGAAGCTTTTGATTGTTAAATAGTCCTCTTCATCAACTTTGTTTATAATACTAGATATAGTTCTATAAATAAAAGGCAAGATTTTTTTCCACATTAGTATTCACTGTTATAGGGACACCAAATACTTTGAGATACATCGCCATTCTGTCAAAAGGACATTTCAGTTTTAGCTTCATTTTAAATTTACTATACTTGATAACTTCCAGCTTTTTTATTCCTGGCAAGCTTCTTTGTTCTTTGCTAATACTATAATATGGAACTCCAACTGCTACATTATTATTTTCTTTTTGATAGCATTATCCATTTGTTAACACCATGATTGGCTACATCAGTACCAATAATTTAATTAACAATAATTATGTATGAAAGATATGAAACATCAAAAGATGTTGTATGAAAAGGTATTGTATAAACTAGAATACAAATATTTATATATAAAAATATGTGGTTACTTTAGCATTTGTGCAGTTTTAAATTTTTCAGAAGCCAGGAAAATAGGGTTTTACCACTCATTAAAATGTCGTTAACTTCTAAAACTTCCAATGAGAAATTTACTCACTATCTTTTCTAACCCAGAATTTTTTATGTCTCCCTTAAAAAATAGAAACAAAAATGAAGTAACAATGTTTATGTGGCATAGCAGAGATTTGCAAATGTTAATATATTGCCTCCTTTGTTGATATGCAGAATAAGATACATTTAAAGGACACTTGGAATCTATGATCACTGAGCCTTAAGGACTACTTTCACATACAGTTTTATTTCAAGAAGGTTAGAAATAATAGTAATTCAGAACATGTATTAAATATCTACTGTATTTAAAAGAGATACACCGCTGATTGGGAAAAAAAATTTGCACTCCACACAACTGATAAGAGACTGATCACAAAGATATACAAAGAACTCACAAGACTCAAGAAAAACATAGTAAACAATCCAGTTAAAAAATAGGCAGAAGAATTTCTTCTCCAAAGAGGAGATGCAAATGGCTAACAGGCACATGAGAAAATGCTCAGCATCCCTCATGATCAGGGAAATTTATAATTGGAAAGACCTGGAAACAACCTAAATGCCCAAAAAACACGATGACTGGATCAAGAAGATGTGGTACATATACATTTGTAGAGTCATTTGTAGAAATATTGATAGAGTTAGAAAGGATTATGCTCAGTGAAATAAGCCAGAGGAAAAAGAAAAATATCAGATGGTTTCACTTTTAGGAGGAATATAAAGGAACCAAAAAAGGACTCAAGGAAAAGAACAATAACAATAAAAAAGAGTCACAACACAACAAGAACAAAAGACAAAGACAAATCAGAGTCATTTAGTGGGGTGGGGAGAGGGACTGGGATGAAGGCAGAAAGAGCACATGGGACTGAAGTGATGGTGCTCTGGTGAAATGGTGGTGGGAATTCCATGGGGATTAATTGATGTCAAATATATATAAATAAAAGGGAAAAAAATACTGTATTTGGCCATATTGTAAACCAGTTAATGCAAATATTATAGCTTTATAGGAAGATTTTGCTTCTTTTTTGATAAATAGAAATTATCATGGACAAGTATCATAAACTTAAGAGCATTTATGACAGCCTGTGAAATACTGCACCATTTTAGCTTTTTGAGATGGTTGTTTACAGAATTTTTATTTGACTCATTAAATTTAGGATCTTTGAATATAGCTAAAAGAATTTGGATAGATAATTTCCAGTGGCTATAGAGCATCAACAAATGTAATACATTTTTGATCTGATTCTTAGGGAATGGAGCTTGCAAAACCCAAGCTAATTTTGATAATGGTTGCTATGTACTCAATTTATTGTACACATTGCTTAAGAAGTGAACCCCAAGGACTCATTTTGACTAAAATATGAATGAGACAGCTGCCCTGGGAGATTCTAATTCCAAACCATGTGTAGCTAAACTTCTCATTTAGTTAAGTGAGACATCTGGTGTGTCAAAGTATAACGAAGTTTCCTATTACAGAATTTTATATACAGTATAATAATAAATCTGTTGCATTAGCTAATGAGATTATGATGCAATACTTTTACAGAATAACATTGTAAATATGCCTAACCTGAACTTGAAATGCATGCATACTTTCAATATATCCATTTCTAGTCATTTTCAGTATTCTTTTTAAAATTTAACAAGTGTACTATATAATATCCTGATTTTAGAAAGTAATATAACATTAAATGTCATTATAGATGTTCCTCTTACATATCAAGCAGAAGGAAGTCGGCAAGCTCTGAAAGTTTTTTTCTACATCGATAGCTATCATTTTGAACAGCTGCCTCAACGGTTGAAAAATGGAGGAGGGTTTAAAATTCATCCTGTTCTTTTTGCACAAGGTAAACTGCTTTCCTTTTTATGTTTCATGGGCTTAAATTAGTATATAGTTTTCAATTTTTTAAAATAATTTTAATTGTAAGCATCATAGTTTTTTCATTAATTCAAAAAAGCCCTCATAGGACCTAATATTTTTACTTCTGAGAATGTTATTTTAAAAAAAAATCACATATAGTTTAAATACTTTTCAAGTAGGATTGCAGCATCATATACAATGGAGAAACAATGGTTTAAGTAAAAATAAATTAATTTTGGTTTAAGTAAATTGTCCATTAAAGTTGTATGATTAAATTTTTGAGGGGATAGTTCTATAGTATACACATGCAGATTACAAAAAGGAATTAATATTATAGACTCAATTATGACACATATGTATATATATACACTTACATATATGTAAAATATTTTCCATATCACTAGGTGATTAAATTGATGCTGATTTTTTTTATTCTTTCCTTTTTCTGCAAACTATTTCTTTTCCAAATTTTGTCAATTAAAATGTATTCCCTTATATAAATAAAAAATCTTTTGTAAATGAACACTGGTGTCAACTACAGTAGAAAAAATTAAGGTAAACATGATTAAGAGTGTTCTTGCAGTGAACTGGTTTTCAGTGGGAGGTTCTATGTCTGTTTCATTTGTGAGGTCATAAATACTGCCTAGAAAAGATCAAAAGTTCAGATTATTGTATAGTCTCTTCTGGTCTATGATTTTCTTTAAAGAAATAACTCATGGTGTAGTCACAAGATTATATCAGTTTTCTGAGTGTACCATAGAACATTTCATTTTTCTTTTTTGAGTTATCAAGAAATGCACTGCTCTCTCTGTAAAAAATATATTCCAATAAAAAATGAGAAGAGTGGAAGACTAAAATCAATCTGTAACTGAAGAGCAGGCAGGTATATGAAATGTAAATTTACTACCAAAGGAAAATTCTGCTCTATACCGCATATACTTTGTTTTAATTCTAAAAGATAGAACAATTGCCATAGTTTAAAAACTACGGCTACCTCATAAAGCTACATGGCAAGACTAAATTTAAGCAGTGGAAACTTTGAGCAAAGAAAATGATATCTCTTAAGAGATATCATATACTGATATAATTTATCAGTACACAAGATTATGTAATGAAAAGAAATAATAGAGAAAAAGAAACTGAGGAAAAAAATAGACCTTTAAAGCTTTGTTAGGAAAATTATTTCACCTAAAACATGTTAAAAGTCATTACAGAGATAGACAGTCTTTGAAGATGGGGAATGGAATGTTAATTACAACAGGGTTTAACCAAGGCTTACAATTGTTAAAGCTCTTCACTTCTTCATTTTCCTTCTTCTTAAAAATTCTGTCTTTGAAATCATTATTGAGATGACAGATGGCAATAAGCATCTTTTCTAAAAAAATTATTACACACTTGGCACATCAGCCATAAATAGCTGAATATTCATACCCAGAAGCAAATGTGCATAGGAAAAAGAAGTTTATTTTTCAAGTAACCTCTATTTTACAGGTGTGGCTATAGCCAGTTTTCAAATCATTACTAAATATATATTATTTTAGTGAACACAACATCTCTTTTAAAATGTAATTTAAAGAAATACTATAGCAAATATTAGATTTTACTATTCTCATAGCAGTAAGATATGAAAAATTATTTGAATAAACAACAGGGAAAATATTTTTGCCATTCAGGTCACAGATAAGTAAAGAAGACTAGAAAACAGTTTGTCTTATTAAAAATCTCTCAGTGATTCAGTTGTTTATTTAAAGGGTGTATAAGAGTTCCTTTGCATTCACAGAATTACCACAAGGAATCATTATTAGCTCCTTTTTAAAAAAATATTTATTTATGCATACAAGAACTGGGTGTAGGCCAGAGGTGGCTAGTGGTGGGGGTGTGTGGGGGTGGTGGTGAGAGGATTCACCAGAGACAGGGTGGGGAATAGAACAGGCAGATCCACTGAAATACAGTGCTGAGGGGAACAGTGGATGAGACAGGAGAGGTCTGTTGTGCCATGTGGTTCAGCTCCCTGGCTGGGGATTGAACTCGTGCTACAGTGGCTGCCAATAGCTTGAGAGCACTGAGACTTAACCCCTGCACCACTAGGGAGGCCCTCATTATTAGCTCTTAATAATATTCATCAGATTGAGAAAAGCATAATAAACTCAGACCTAGCAAAAATTTTCTAATTGGGTAATTGAAAATGATGGTAAATAAAAGAGATCTCAAATGGAATATATTCCTGGGATGAAAGTTTATTTGAAGACTTTAGCTTTGTTTATATGTGTGTATATGGTCCTTTGTAAGCAAATAACAAATATTTTTGAATTTAAATAGTTCCTGGGAAGATTATTAAGTTAGCTCTCCTGAAGTCGTCTGTGGTATACTTAGAATAGGAAGCAAACACTCCACCTTCTTTCCATTTTTCTTGCCTGAATAGATCCTTGAGACAATCTAATTATAATTGATGGGTCACCACACAGTGATGGGATGAGCTTTAAATCAGGAATTCCAGGATTGGAAGCAAAGAAGGTACACTTTAGGGAACATTTATTGCTGAAGGCTAGAGCTGCAGGAAAACAGAAATCTAGACAAAGTGAGATACATTTCCTCGGTAAGGAACTCTGAAACAGCCTGACAGAAAACCAGCATAGAAACATAACAAGCATGCTAAACAGTGTAGATCACACTGAAGCAGTCATGTAGCTAATGTTTATAAGTACTTCCCACAAGTCACAAATTAATTCTATTGGGATCCCTAAGCTATTTGTGAGATAAAGCAGTGATGCTAAACTAGGTGAAAGTGGGAATACAAGGAGGATGGCAGATACCCAAATAATGGGCTTGTTGTTCAGTTAATTCATTATACTGTTGATGAAGGCAAATGTTGATTCCTAGCCTGGGTCACTTCTGTGTGGAGTTTGCCCATTCTCTCCAAGTCTGTTTTTTTCCCCAAGTACTTCAATTCCTCCTAAATCCCAAAGATATGCAAGTTAGGTAAATTGGCATGACTAAATTTCCCCAGTCAGAGTATGTTTCCCATTATGTGAGTGTGTGTGTGTGTTTGTGCGTGTATGTGTGTGTGTGTATGAAAGGGAGTGGTGGATAGAGGAATATATGCTATGTGTCCACAAGTGCGCACAAATGGAAGGACATGCTGTCCAGGGTAGGGTTCTGACTTGCACCCTGATCTGCTGGGATTCATGAAATTGAACTGGAATAAACAAGAGGGATAATAATAAATGAATAACTGAAAAATGTCAGATTTTAGAAATGTTTTAGGCCTTTATTTAGAATTTTGGTGATGTTTTCATGACCAGAAACTTTCTATATGAACTTAAGTTTATGTCAGTTACCCTGTGATAAAATTGTTTTTTTTATATGTAGTTTTGTTTAAGTTTCAATTTCCAAGAACCTATTGATAGTAAGTGAGGATTTACTGTATAGTATTCATGTTCACAGTCTTCCCCTCTCCTCACTGGCTTGTTTTCATGCTGTCTCTCAGTGGTTGTAATATTGGCTGCATATTAATCACCTTGGGAAAGTTTTAGAAAATACTCATGTTTAGTCAAGTCAGAATCTCTGGGAGATGGGGGTCCCAATACTAATATATTTTAGAAGTTTTCCAGGTGATTCTAAAGTCCATGGGAGAGAAAAAGCATAGGTCTATGTGGATTATAAAACACTGTAATTATCTCATTAATCTTTAATTAGACTGATTTACTTCACAATACTTGACACCTCTAGATTCTGGGGAGCTGATATGAGGGGGCTGGTCTTTGGTCTTCATGCTTTTGCAACGTTAGGTCATTAGGATACAGGCTGCTCCTAGAAGGTGTGACTTTGGATGGCAAACCTTTCTCCAACCACTGCTGGAATGCCTCCAGCCCAGAGCTGAGGAGTGTCTTCTGGTAATCACATTGATCATGCCATAAGCCTGTCATTTCTGAAAGTTGACTCAGCGTTGGTTATCACACATATTTACACTCTCAGCTCCATGTCTTTGTGTAAGCACTGATTGCTGATCCTCCAGAGCGCTGATGTGCCTCCCTCTGGGGTGGACAATTTAAAAGAAAATATGGTGTGTGTGTGTGTGTTTCCCTACTATGTGAGCCTACTATATGCCCCATGCTTACACACTCTACATAAATTAATTCAATTTTTTTAAAATTAAAGTAACCTTGCATTTATATTATAAACTTACAATTTATATGTTTTAGGTGTGTATCATTAAAAATCAATGTGTCTATACTACTCTACTACATTCATTTTTATTGAATATCTGTGATAGTCTTCCCTTTCACAGTTTGCCCTCCCTTCTTTCCTTCTGGTAGCCATTAATTGGTCTTATAACTAAATGTTTGCTTATATATTTATATCATTTGTTTGTTTTCTCTGTATAACAGATAAGCCAAATGATATGATGATTGTCTTTTCCTGATTTATTTCACTAAGCATGATACTCTCTAGACCCATCCATGCTGCTACATGTGGCAGGATATCATTTCTTTTAACAGCTGAGTAGAATTCCATTGTGTATGTAGACCACATCATCTTTATCCAATCATTTGTTGACAGGCGCTTAGTTTGATTCCAGCTCTTGGCTGTTGTAAATAATGCTGCAATAAACATTCAAATCCCTTTGGATAGGTGTTTCTATACTTTTCAGGTAAATATCCAGAAGTGGGATAACTAGATCATATAGAATTTCTATTTTTACTGTTTGAGGAATTGCCAAACTGCATTGCATAATGATTCTGTACCATTTTACATTCCCACCAATAGTGCACAAGGGTTACTTTCTGTCCAACACTTGTTCTTTCTTTCCTTTCAGTAATAAGTCATTCTCATAGGTGTGAGGTGATAGCTTGTTTTGCATAATAATAAGACTGAACATTTTTTCAAGTGCCTGTTGTCCATCTGTATAGCTTCTTTGGAGAGGTGACTATTCAGATCTTGTGCCCATTTTAATCAGGTCATTTGATTCTTTGTTGTTGAGTTTCGTAGGTTTTTATATATTTTGGATATTAACCCCTTGTCGGATGTTTGATATACAATTATCTTCTCCGACTTAGCAGGAGCTCTTAGATTTCTTTCACTGTGCAGAAGCCTTTTTGTTCGATGTAGTCCCATTTGTTTATTCTTGTTTTTGTTTCCTTTGCTATTGGAGTCTGGTCCTAATAACAGTGAAAGGTCAATGTCAAGGAGTGTATCCCCTATATTTTAGAAGAAAACATTGATGAGAGTAGTTACCAACCTTGTTGATGCAGCTGGTCTTGGAGCTGCCACAGACTGTCATTTTCCCTCTTTTGCTATGCATTATGGATTAACCTCACACTCAGCCTGAACCTCAGCTGGTCTTGGTGGTTAACCTGTGGAATGACAGAGACCATCAGCCTACAGGGGCCTGATCCTCTAGTCACTATGTCTTTTTTGTTGTCCATTTATCATCAAATTTGCACAAGGAAGTACCAAGAGGGACCAGAATGGACTATGTGGGTACCTAACATTTTCCTTCCTGCCCTTATTACATAACAATGACCCTAATTTCAGATGATGATCAGAACCAATTAAACTTGCCAATATGGTTTGTTGCTCTTCCTGGGCTCTGCTGCCTTGTAATTAGGAGCCAAAAGTGCTCAGGCAGCAGCTATAGCTTACGGCTCAATGAGACCACGGATTTGTCTCCTAGGGAAACTGTCCTTTTGGGGATCAGGGCCTTTAAACACAAAGGATCAGAGTTACAGGGTATATGTGCCACAATTTTTTTCTAAGACTCTTAGTAAAATTGTTTAGTTCTTTTCCCATTTAAAAATATTTATAAAATTGTGAATTTTAACAGTTGTTAAATTGAAAATATTGTCTGAAAATGTCAATTCATGGGAATGCAGAAGTATCCACTTAAAATGAAATAGTATATATATAAGTATTTTTATTGCCAGAGCAGGACTGGAGATTCTGACCAAAACTAAACCATCAAGGTTTTTGTCAAAATTAGATTCTGGTGTTACATCTTGGTGTTCTTCCTATAGTATTTCTAGTCTTCAGTCACAAATTGAAGTGTCCATGCTGGGGAAACTCCTCTTAGCTCCCCAAACTTCCTGTTTGGCTAAGCATACTCACACATAATCTGTATCCCGTGGAAACTGAATTAGGTGGTTGCTATAGAACAATTGGCCCATTACCCAGTACCTATAACACACTCAGTAAGTGATAAGAGTAGTCATATGAACTCTCTTAATACACTGATTCTTTCCCAGTATAATAACTTGTAGATGCTTTTATCTTCCATTTCATAAATAAGGCACCTGAAGATCTCAAATATTAATTAACATTCCCAAGGTCACATAACTACTGAGTAAAAGGTTTGGTTTTCCCCCAGTGTAAGACCTTTGGTTACTAGCTTAACAACTAGTAAGAATACTTCAGGTTGAAGTGTGACAAAGTCTGAATCTTGGAATATCTGGCTTTTAAAATAATATCCTGTTTATGGAAGTGAGCATGACAAGTATTTAAAAGTTATTTTATCAAGAAGATTTCCTTCTATTTCTTGTGAGTATTCAGGATGAAAAAAGCTTGCTGAACCAATTGCAAATGTTCTAATTAATGTGCAAGTCATGAGGAATAAACAAACATTTCTTGAAATAAGCCCACGAATTTGATTTCCTGTACTGAAGTAAATGTAGTAAGCTTTCTCCCTAATTTTCCACAGATGCTTTTCTCAATTATAAGTCAATAACATCACTTAAAAGTATTTCCAATTTAGTAATACTCTAAAAGTTGTTTCTCAAGTGCTCTAGAAATCTAACTAGTTTAGAAAATATAGCACAGACAAAATTAGCAGTGACTTTCTTATTTTTGCCAAAAAATAAGTGGTGATGATTTTTTTCAATTTATGGGAAAATAAATCTTATTATCTTGTTTAGAAACTATTTTATTTAGCAATTTTGAAAGAAGATTACATTCTTTGTCAATTTTGAAATCATTTACTGAAATTGAAGGTAATTGATAGTACATTTCAAGGAAAATAATTTATATTTCCATTGTATCCCCTTTTCTCCCTTTTGTTCCAACTTTTCCTGAGGAAGTCTTGTATTTTATGTATTCATTCCCTCACCAAAAGGTTAAAAAAAAAAGCAAGTACCTCATAAATTTTAAAGGAAAAGGAAATCACCAAAAATATTAGTCAAGAAGGAAATCTGTATTAACTCAAAAAATTTAAAATTAATGAGAAGTCATATATGGTTATAATTATTTGCCTTTGATAAGATTAACCATTGGAGAGGAGATAGAATTCTAAGTTTTCACTTTATCTGTACTTCTTATTTTTTATGTTGATAGTTTATAAATTAATTGTGACCACAAGAGAAACTGAGTATGTAAGGGAGAATGACAATTTTTTTTTTTACTTTTATTTAAGTAAACATGCAATTCTGCCTCTCAAGCATATGTATGTATATGTATATGTATGTGAGTGTGTATTTTTGTGCACATGTGTATATACTTGTGTTTATCCATATAAATAAAATATATGAAATTTGAGTTTAACTTCCCAAAGAATACATACAAATGTCTTAAAAACAGAAGACAGTTTATATTAGAAATTACCTTTCCCTACTTAAAGATAGTCACTAAATGCTTGTTATTTATTTTAAGAGTAGAAGAATGGGGATAGGGGTTAGGCAAAGATAGTTTAATACATTTGCTAATCACCAGTAAGATTATAAGAAGTGTGACAAAATTGGGTTATAAAATCAGGTGAAAAGTACATTTGTTTACTTATTTATACAGCACTGGAGAGCATGGAAGGATATTACTATAAAGAAAATGTTTCAGTTGAAGAATTTCAAGCCCAAATAAATACAGCCTCATTGGAAAAG
This sequence comes from Galemys pyrenaicus, assembly GCA_019455555.1. Classification (NCBI taxonomy): domain Eukaryota; kingdom Metazoa; phylum Chordata; class Mammalia; order Eulipotyphla; family Talpidae; genus Galemys; species Galemys pyrenaicus. Next base: position 390,546 of record JAGFMF010011568.1, read on the forward strand.
GTCAAACAATACAACCAGAAGCTCAGGTATGTAATTCATTTTTAAAAAAAGAAGTTCCTTCTCATATTTTTACTGGAGCACAGGAATAGACTTTTTGACATTATTTATTATATAAGGTGATATTTCTTTTGATACAAAGTTCTCTTATTTTGAGTTTAATATTTTAATATCTAGTGGGTTAAAGTTTTCCCAAAAAAAATAACTAATAAAAACATTTGAAAATGTTTATACTCATGTTTTCATTTCTGAAAATCAAATATTAAATATTTAGGAGACCATGCCCAATAAAAAATATATGTCCCTTAGGAGATTCAATTGTTTAAGAGAAAAATACCATTCAATATCGGGCCCCTGTACACAGAGTGAAGAACATTTCAACATAAAAGATATGACACAGCTTGACTTGAATAATATCTGCTTTCAAATGTATATATCAATGTATGTATTTACTGTTTTTTTTCCATTTACTAGTGCAATAAAAAAATTATAGGGAAGATTAGTCACAGTAAGTGAAACAGAAATATGTTATACTTTAGGAGCTTTAATTTTCAACAAATTATTAACACTTGTATCTCCCTTCTATAAATTACTCTGTTGACGTGGCACAATTTAAAATTATGAACAGATTATGTTTTTTCATTTTAAAAGAAATATCTTTTAGTTCTAACTTAAGCCTTAATACATCAAAAACATAGTTACAATGCTTAAATGAGTTATATGGATTATTAAATAAGCCTGAGAGTTTCATATAATCATTTCCACTTTAGGGAGGACTTACACAATTTTACTAAGATGATAAGTGGTTAAGAACAAGATTTAACTTATTAAATTAACTTCTTTCCTTAATTTTTACAAATTTTTAAATTTTTTTTCAAAGATTGATTTATTTATGCATAAAAGAACTGCTGTACAGGCCAGAGGTACCGGGGGTGAGAGGATTCCCAGAGACAGAGTGGGGAACAGAACAGGCAGATCTACTGAAATACACTGCTGAGGGGAGCATCAGGCAAGACAGGAAAGGTTTGCTTTGCTATATGGGTCATCTCCATGGCCTGGGATCGAACTCATGCTTCAGTGGCTGTGGATAGCTTCATAGAGCTGCGACAACCCCTTTCTCCACAAGGGAGGTCCCAACTTCTTTCCTTTAAAAGTCTAATTTTTTGTTATGTTAGGTCATGTTAGTAAATGGAGAAAATGGTATACATTGAAAATAAATTATCTATTCCTTTAGTGTTGGTGTCAGATATAACCAAGTGCCCCTGATTGCTTGAATACTGTACCATCAGTTATTCATTCTCTCCAGGTTCATTTTACCTACATGAAATGTGTAATTTCTCTTTGAGGGGAAAAAGTGCCAGTGAATATGTTCTCCTGGCATGAGATCGATTTGAAGGATTGAATGGACTTACTTTCATTCTTGTCTTTAAGTACAGCTGTCAAGCAGAATAAGACAATGAAGAACAGCCCTTACACCCTTCCCTCTCCCTCCAGCCCTAGGCACCTATCACCATTCCCACCTCTTCCTTTCCTCAGAGCCTTCAGTTCAAAAAACAATATTTCCCATTCCTTGCTTGGATAGCAAGTAGTTTTCCAAAATTGAAATGAAAAATTTTATTATTCTGCTGCTGAGAAGCGGTGAAAACTACATTAAATCAGCAAGAGCATGAACTTAATAAAGTCAGAGAGAGAAGGAAGGAGACATTAGAATATATATGTATAGTCTTTGTCCTTCAGTTATTTACTTTATAAATCTGCTGCTTTTAGAATTATGAAATGATGTGATTTCCTTTTAAATCAATTGGAAATAGACCAGATACATATTTATCTCCTCCATAGCATGATTATATTTGTTTTCCATTCTGTCTTTCAGCTTGATTCCATTGTTTATAACTTATGATGGATCCATATTTATGTTTCTCTAAGGCTACTCACAAAGTAAATAGGAATTCATTTTCTTTCTGTTTTTAGATTAGGAACACAGGAGATTTTCAAAGTTGTAAATTTTGTTTTATATGAGAAGTGGTTCTTCAGTAGCAGGAAAAAATAAGTAAATATACAAAAAAGTTGAATATAAATACAATTTTTGAAAGACTTTTTAGACTTTAATGTACTACAATATAAAGGATTTAACATTTGCAGAATATATGTTACATTTCTGTCCCAAATTCTTCCATAATGTGAATCTAAGAGAACTGTAGGAGACAAGTTTATTACGCAAATCATACCTCCTCACCAGGCACCAGAGACTGCTTTGTGACACAGGCTTTACAATAGACTTGAGTGCTGTCTGACAAAAATTTTTGTCTATTTTTTGTGATAACATTAAATAAAATTTTTACTACTAATTTATAGAAATGTGTGAAAATATGTGGGGGAAATATAAGATTCTCCATATTTGTTTAAGAAAGAAATCAATCTTAATAGGGGATAGGATGAGAAGATGGTGGAGGGGGAGGAGTTCAGGAATGAATTATTTGAGAAAGTAACCTATACTCAGAGATCTCAGAGGAGTTGAGAATTATGTTGTTTAGGGGAGTGAGAATAGGAGTTACAGGTATGGAGAAAGAAAGGTATTTTCTAGCTGAACAAACAGCATGTTTGAAAAATCCTAAAGGGGAAGGAGAAATTACAGATAGTTATGGAGGCTGAAGTTCAGAAAAAGGTAGTCATGAAACAGATTTGCAGAGAGCATTCATATGCCTTCCTTTGTCTACTTTCCCTTCAGTTCTTCATCTCTTTAGTCAGCTGACACTCCAGACTTGCTTGAGCTCTATTTCCTTTTGTTGAACGAATGTATTTAGGATCCATCTCAAATTTATCTTTGTGCAGGAAGCCTCCAGTTATAAATTCAGATGGAATTAATATGAACTACTCTGTTCTTTAAAGTTTAACAACCTCTTTGACTTTATTTTATTTTTATTTGTATGTTACTCAGTGTGTTTAAGGGCAACCAAGTCTTAGTTTTCCACTGTGCTTTGTACATAGTAATTGCCTTAAAAATGATTTCATTTTTGAATTGGAAATCAGATTAATTGAAAAATATTTGTCTTTCTAATAATTTTGCCATTCTATTGAGTTTTCCTACTAAACCAAGCTGCTTCATTTTCTATCCAGAAAATTCTGGACCAATTGAAGTATATAGATACCGACTTTGTTGGAAATCTCTTACACAGAAATTCATTAGTATAACCAAGGTTCATAAATTTCACATGAGACCAGATCATATGAAATTTAATGACACTTTTGGGAGTAATACACCTCTCCTTTATTTGAAAAATACTGTAATTCTATTAAATGTTGCTACCATTGCTTTCTTAGAATGCATATATATTTTGTGCATAATCATTTCATTTTTCTGAACTAATTCCCATCTGAATTCAGATTAATTCTTTTGCCCTAGAGAAGTTGCAGTTTTATCTATTATTTATTTAATGCGATTTTCAAATGAGAGCAGCAAACTCCTAAAAGTGAGTTCTCACATTTTTTTGATAAGTCTTTCATTGTGATACTATTTATTAAGGATGAGTAGATACTCTGAAAAGAAGAACCAGATAAAATCATCTTTTAAAAGAAACCTTTAAAGAGAATCACCTCTATCTCTACACTAAGGAGAGCTATTGTTTTCACTAAAGCAAAGAAAAGATCAAAGTACTTTGTGCTCAAGAATTTACTTTGGAATAAATGAGAGCTGAAAGTGTCAAGGAGAAAATAAGCATACCCTGAAGAATCAGTTAGGGACATATACTAAGTGAGGAAAAATTGTTAATGCTTAGGAAGCAAGATTGATTTTTATTTTTAACTCTGCTGACTTTCCAAGCAGATCACAAGGACAATCAGTCTTTAAAATATATATTCAAACATACTAGTCAAAGCTCTTTCATTGCTTTTTCCTATAACCTTTTTCAGTTCTTTTTCGCTGACACTTCACATTTCTTTTGTTTGGTAGATGTACCATGGAAAGTGAGTAAATACTTGTAGATTATCCTTACAAAATTTTACTCTTACATCAGGAAATTTAGACTGGGCCCAGAGCTTTTGATAGAAAAAACTTTGTCATGTAATGTTTGTTATTATTGCCCAAAACTGGAGATCATACATAATATAGCATATACAGATGTTGAACTGTATATTACTATACACCTGAAACCTACAAATACATAGTTATAAAAATGTTACTGCAATAAAGTTTAAAAAGAGAACCTTTTTAAAAAAAGATTTATTTATTCATACAAGAACTGGGGTATAGGCCAGAGGTATGAGGGCTCAGAAGATTCACCAGAGAGAGAGAATGGAGAACAGAACAGGTGGATAAACTTAAATACACACCTGAGGGGAGCAACAGGCAAGACAGGAGAGTTCTACTTTGCCATGTGGGTCACCCACCTGGCCGGGATAGAACTCGTGCTGCAGTGGCTGTGGACAGTTTAATAGTGTTGTGACATAACCCCTTGCACCACCAGGGAGGCTCTAAAAGAGAATCTTAGATAGAAATGAAGATAGGGAGGCAGGTGCAGATTTTAAAAATATTTAAATGTTTAATATTCTTGACTGAATGCTCAGTGTATTAAGAGGGAGACAGAAATAGTGGATTGGGTGCCTGGATAATTATCTGATACTGTGATACAATAGGAGGAGAAGTATCTTTGTGATAGAGAGTGCAAAATATTGAATTAAATTGGATTTGAGATGTGGGATTGACATTCAAGAAGTACCAGCCAGTGGTCTGGAGTCACTATATAAATGTAACAATTGAAAGCGAAACAATAAATGAGATATCACAGATGATGGTGAATTGCTCAGACAGACAACTGTCAGTGATGGAATCGAGACTTGAACTAGATATTTCAAACTCCAAAGCATTTGCTTTTATCACAGCACTATATTGTTTCTTCTAAATAGTGAATAATCCCAATATTAATGTTTGTTCCTTGGGGAAATGACAATGCAGTTTTAATCACTGAAGAATAATGAGTCAATTATAATATTAATAATGTGAACTCTGTGAAAAATGAGAATTTCAAATTGTTTTAAAGGAAATTGAAGCATTGTGATTTGTTTTCTCTGAAAAAGAATGATTTCATAGCTATATAACTAGAAAAGAAAATATGCCAAAGACCAGATGACAGAAAAAGACAAATGGGGCTGAACAGTTGGATTCTAGAGCTACTTGAAAACAAAAAAAGTTTCTCTTGGTCCTGACTGTGACTCAAACTTTCTAATGTGTTTTTGCCCTTATTAAGAGTGCGCCTTATAGTCTATTACATGTGTTAGAAAAAAAAAAGAGTTTATATACATTTAAAATGCTGTTGAAATGCATTATCAGTCATTATTTTGCATCAAATTCCAAGATAAAGTATGGCCATATACCCAATGTAATTGCATATGTAATTGTGTGTATATATAAGCACATACATAACTGTGTATATAATCATAACTATGTAATAATGAAACCATATAAAGGAAAATCTGAACTTTATAGGATCTGTTCATTTATATCTGTTCAAATATTAAGACCTTTTAATTATGCAAAATTAAGTCTATGCTATTACCCCATTAATAACATATTTCATGCAATTATGTGCACATATATGTTAAAACCTTCTTAGATGTGCTTCACTTGTATAAACTTTGAACTTAATGTACTTGAGATATTAGTGAACTCAGATCCAAAATGAGACACACTGAGAAAACACAATGGAAGATAACAGATGAAATTCCTTGTTAGTCTTAAGGGGAAGCATTTTACTGAATGTAGTAGGACCCTCACTGTATTACTTATTAACCAAATGGAAACAAAAGTATTCTTAATAGATGAAATGATATATAGGTCAATGGAAAAAAGTTTCAATTGGTTTGAGGTAAAATATGAAATTTCTGCAGTGATATGAATGACAAGAAACAGAAGGTTAAAACTCTAGAGTTGTTGGCTGCATTTGTGTAAAAGGTGGAAAATGGCCAAACTTGGATTGCAGTTCCTGTGCTTGCATTGACTAACTGTATGACTTAGGGCAAGTTCTTAATATCTCTGGACTTTGATTTATTCGTCCATTGAAGCTAGTAATTCTTATTTGACTGTCATGAGTATTAACTGAGAGGCACTTTGAACAGTCTTAATATTTGCCTAACATAAAGGGTAGCTTATCATAAAGACTTGTATCTGAAGATAGGCTTTGTGGGTTTCCTTCCAAAGCAAATTGGAGAATAAAATTCATATTGAGATCTTCTCCAAGGTGTGTAGTTTTGAGGCAGGTGACCTCTCATCCCAGTGGGAGAGACATAAAGGCAATTTGAATAAAGCATCTGTGCAATGTAGAGCTGGAAGAGTTTTATTTTTACAAAGAAATACTGCCATAAACAACTCAAATACTGCATTTAATTTTATACCAGGAAACTGTAAGAGGATAGAGATGATTGTGGAAAATATCTGGAAGGATTTTCAACTCCAGTTGTGCTTCCAATCCAGGATTTAATGCAAAGAGAGAAAAGATATGTGTCTAACTCTGCAATGAATGTGACTGCAGAAAGAATTTAAGTACCTTCAGTGAGAGTGCTAGAACATTGTACAGTGTGTAATTAAAAGCTAAATGGAAAGTATCAAATTTAACTCTCTGCTCTACTATACCTTAAATGCCACCAGATTCTTTAGGCAATTACTTATAACCAAAATGATACCAAAAATTGTCAATTTGTTATTCTTTAATCAAAAATAAAATTCATAAGGGCAATAGTGATCCCCCTATATTCAATGCCTTTGTGTATACTTTGAACAAAGACTGTGCATACAGTACTTAAAGTTCTTAATATGATAAATGAGCTATTTCTTGCTTGGTAAGTAATCTAGATGAGAATGACAGCATTTCTCTTTTATCAATCTCTTGAAATAAGATTTAATTTAGTTCAGCTGCTAATTACATGCTATGTGTCAGAAGCTGTCTTTGGTTACAGGATTACAGATAGTAATAAATGGGTCACCGAGAGGATGCAATTTAGCAAAGACAAAAGAGTAAGTTCAACTTGGTATAATGTAATGAGGTACATTTGCTTTACTTGGGAAGTACTTGAGAATTGACATGTGTTTTGAAGGATTTGTGCTAAGTAGAAAGAGAGAAGAAGGAATTCCAAGTAGAGAGGATAATATGAGACTTTGGGGGAGGTTTTCACATGGCTGGTGTGTTGGGCAAATGTGGCATGAACATGGCCGACGGAAGAGGTGAGAGATGGGACAGGAATGCTATTAGTAGATGGTTAGGAAAGACCTTGAATGCCCAAATTATAGGCTTTCAGTGGTGGAGAAATTTGAATGAGTTTAACAAGATGATAAAATGCTCATTTTTATGCTTTATGAAGGTAATTTTGAAGGTTGATTGGAGTCAAATAAGGAAAACAGCGAATGATATGGTAGAGAGGGAACTAACCTGTCAACTTACTGTCAATTAAAACATTATTAGACTTTGGTAGTTTTAAGTCTCAAATTTATACTTTAATATGGAAGTTCCAACCTTCTGAGATTTTAACTATCAAATTTAGTAGAATTAGCTTAAAAAGAAATATTACTTGAAAAATATTTTTCTGGATATAAGATGTTTTGTATTTCATATGGTTAATTCTTGGAAAAGCTTCCTTAATATTAAGGATGCATTTGTTTGGTGTTTTTTTTTTTTTCTATCCACTCCCACAAAGGTTACATTTTGTAAGAGTAAAGTATGGTGTTTCCATTAGAAAATATGTGGATATGCAGTATTTTTACAGTAGCTGTTTTTTATTGTGATACATACATGCAGAAGAGGAATTTCACCATACCAGATTCATGAAAAGAGGAGCAGAAACCAAAGTGGAGTTAAAGAGTGCTTGGAAATGAGAGAATTTAGTTTTGTCAAGTTACTGACTGAAGGTTTTCAAAAAGAAGAATGAAATGAGGTTATGACAACAATTGAGAATAGTGGGATATGTCTAATACCCCTGGCGCTATCATTCTGTTTTCAGGATATAGGAAAAGTATTAGAGAAATCTCCCCCTTTTTTAATGTGGTATATCTCTGGGATGACTATATTTTCTTGTTAATTTTCCAAGGGTTTTTCTTCCCCCCTTTAGTACTCAAATAGAAATGGAGTTGTTGGTTGATAATAGGGCATGCTATCATGACTGTAACCTTATAGGTACTTCATTTTTGATAACCAAAAGGGCAGAAATCCAGGCAAACCCAAATTTATCTCATTATTTAGAATTTTCTTCTTGTAATTTTAAGTAAAACATACATAGAGAAGTCAAGGATAATACTTAGGGAGATGATTTGTGGGTGGAATGAAGGTGCAAATTAACATTCCCCCACCTACTCACTCATCATGTATTCTTATCCACATGTGGGCACAGGTTGAACCTGTCTGGTGAATTTCATTTATACAGGACATCAATGTCTTTTGATGAAATTTTCCATGGAATTTCTTTTTTAGTTAAAAATATTTTGGTAGACAGATGCATTTTAACATTCTTGCTTATGAGACATGGCTATACCATAGCTATAGTGATATTTCTATATCCTGACTATGTCTATATCATTATTTTGAAATAAGACATAATATTACCTGAAGTATATATGAGTCTGGCCAAGTGAGAAATTTCTCTAAAATTGAATAAACATAGAGGTGATTTCCTAACTAATGATCTGACAGAATCAAGAATGCAGCAAAAATCTGAACAGAATAATTCGTTGTTGTACTTACTGATAACACACCAGTGACTCATATCTTATTTATCTCTCTTGGAAATTGGATATTCTCCAACATGCCCAGGAAAGGGGGAAAGGTGCCAAGTAAGAAGAATGTCAGATTTGTCATTGATTAACTTCTGTGAATCTCCTATGATAAAAATCAATAGGTTTAAATATGTTGCTTCAGGCTGTTGCAGTTTCATTCCTTGTATGAAAATCTGGCCATCTCTACCCACTAGTGTGATCCTAAAGAGCTATAACCCTCATTCCTTACCCATTTGAGAAAACATTTTCCTGATTCTTAAATTAGTACATTAAATTGCATAACAACATAAACTAATCTCAGTGTTCCCAATCTCATTTTCTTTCTCTTGTGGCAAACATCGATTCCCTATTTATATTACCATGGTCTTGTTATGAATATTGAATTATTTCTTCTGCATTTCTTGTGTTTTTTGATGCTTTAAATCACCTAAATTTTCATATCTCATGTACACTGATTTTAATTTTTGTAATGGCAGCTATTAGCTACTTCGTGCTTCTCCACTGCTTAACACATTATTTACAAATCTTTGCTTGATATTTAATTTCCTCATGGTATATGACTATAGCTTATTTGTTCACTTTTTTTTTTTTGTTACCTTACATGAACCTACTTTTCAGCCAAATTAGCTTCATCTGTTTTTATATCTGCTATGTTGTTTGTGGTGGTGCCTCTATTTGAAATGCTGCTTCCCTGTTTGACCAGGCAAACACCTTCTCCATCATCAAAGTCAATTCTTATGCTATAATTTTATATGACCTTCCTTCTTCCTCACATGGCCATAGTTCAATAACTTTTTATACCTCTTAGCTTACCTAACAATTCCTGCCTTGTGTTACTGATACCTGTGTATTTATCTTAACTACTAGATTATATGAGATAAATGTCTAAGACTAGTTTCATTATAATTATATATATACACATATAATATATACCATATATCATACATATTACTTCTTGTAACATGACTTTATCACCTCATTCATTGGTATTTTATTCTATTTTTACTTAATGAAAAAATATTATCATAATGTATCCATTTTATATGACAGAGTTAATTTACAAAGTTGTGACTACAAAGCCTGATATATATCAGCATGAAATATATTTGCTGCATTTGAAAGCAGCAATGCTTTCAAAATGGTCTTAATAAGATTTACTATATTGAGACAAAGGACCATGACTTCATTCTTACTAACCTCAAAAGCATAATAAACTATAGTCATTTTGGGCATTAATCCAATTTTACCATTAATGTTCTCATAAATTTTGATTAAGGGACATTGCAAGACTTTTGTAATTAAGGGAAGTGCATCAGAAATTTATTTCCTGTCTACAGTTTGTCATATTCTGAAAAATACTGAAGTTCTATGAATATCCATAGCCCTGCAGGATGGTTAAATATCTAACTGAACAAACTTTTTCTGATAGGAGGTACCTAAATCACTGCAGTCTCAAGTTCAAATTATTATTTCAACAAATAACAAATTGAGTTGAAATATTTTCTGTTTATAGTAAATGTCAGAAGAATAACAAGGTAGCTATATTTCATTGCAGTTTTTTCTAGACTTCATCAGTGTATAGATATATTTTAAAATATTATTTTATTAATATTGTTTCACAATATTTGGCTACCTTCTATAATCATGGATTAACTACTTGTACAAGTCAGGAACAGTAAATATGTTTAACTCTGAATTTATAGTAGGTCATTACCTTCTCAGAATGCTTTAAAGTGCAGTGATGGTATACATGTTTTTACTACTTTAATTTACTACTTTTAATTCTTCTATATGGAAGCTTAGAGAATACGAAAGTGTTTCTCAGTAAGATTCCGCCTGATGTAGTTGTTTATATATTTTAAAATTATAAAGTTTTTTCTACTGGCTTCCTTTTTTAAATATCATTTTTACTATTAAGATTTTCTGCTAATACAAATTTTCTGATTTCTGTCAAATTAACTTGTCAATATAGTAGGATTTTATTGACATAATCCTGATATCAAGTGGTTGAATCAGTGATTACTTTTTTTAAAAGTATAGCTTTTTTGAAAAACAGGGAGAGTGCTGAGTGCAGCCAGCTGTCATGATGGTTTCTGTGGTAAAGTTTTCTTTAGGTGACAATAATTTATCTATATACTGCTTTCACATGATAGTTTCCTTTCCAAACAATTCAAAATACAGAAAAGCTATAATTTCTACCATTAATGCACCCGGTTAAACCTTTCAGTTGGCATTCTTTTAACCTTAAAAGTTTCTTTTCTCCTTCAATCTGAACCTCTGATTACACAGTGATCATATAACCACATAGATTCCAAATAGCTATCTTAAATTTTATTGTTTTATACATACATATCATAAAATATTTTAGATGCTCTTAGAAGAAACCAGGATATTTTAGCCTTAATTTTATTTTCCTTGTTATTGCTAAAATTGCTCCAAGAGATGAATCCCTCTTCATGCACCTTACTTATAGTTATTGTTTGTTGAATGAGTCCTGTTTGCTTATCACACTTCCGAGTACTTCATATACATCCATTAGCTTTCAAAATTATGCTACCTATATGTTAGACAATACTAATATTTATTTTCAGAGTGAGGAAACTGATACCCTTAGAGGCTAAACAATTTGTTGATGGAGTTTATACTCTTCATAATCCCATTACTTTTTCTGTCAAGCAGCTCTTGAGGAAAGGTTTCATCTGACCAAGCTGATGTCCAATTTGAAGCACCACCTCCATTCCAAGAATATAGCAAGCAATGTTTGATAAAATATGAAGGTAGAAAATGTAAAAGCTATAGCCTAGCTCATAATTTATCTCAGTGGCCTAACTCAAAAGAAAAATATGCACTGCTCAAAAATGAAAAATAATGTAAAATATATATATATAAAATTTTTTTAAAAAATGAAAAATCCTAATGATAAGCTGTGGGCTGTGCTGCCTCTGGCCTACTCAACTCTGGAGGAATGAGATGGGAAGAGGGGTTACAGCTTCTACAGGGTAATGGAAAATGAGTCATTCTACACTAAATGGAAAATCAGAGTCAGCTCACTGTTTGAAACTACGGTGTAGAAAAGGACTATCCAACTTCTGAGGAAAGGGTGAACAATCTACTACTGCTTAAGACTATAGAGTTTGTGGGCTTAAGATGTCAGGTTGAAGCCAGTTCTTAAACCAGAACTGAACCAAATCACATTCTAGTAATACTCCAGATGTCTTTACAATGCTATATTTGAATCAGTAATATAAAACTCTTACAGATAACTGGTTCTGGGTACAAAATGAACAAATAAGTATTTGTAAGAGAAGGATGATGAGAGAATGGAGATGCATCAAAAACTAAATAAAGATAAGTAAAAGCTAAATAAAAAATCATCTCACTTTGAATGAACTTGCAAAATGAAATCCCAAAGCATTGAAGAAGCCTAACATAATGAAAGAGTGAATGAAACTGGCAATTGAAGAGAAACTTGACCCAGAAGAAACTGAAGTATTAAAACAGCATGGCAAAGTATATTTTGCATGCTTGAAATAAAAACAAAGGAAGATCATCCATAAATCCTTGTTTGTTTTTATAGATGGTATTCCTTTGTTTATATTTCAAACATCGTACTTTGTCAGGCTGTTTTAATCTTTCAATTGTCAGTTTCATTGACTCTTCCATATGGTAAAGCTTCAGAATATTGAGTATAAAAAGAAAATCTTAACCTATCAGAGAAAAAAGTACAGACTACACCCAAGACAAAAACAACTAAATTGTGGACACCAAGAACTGTATTGAACAAAGAATGTACTGTCAACCTAGATTCTAGAATTTCATGCCTTATTATACAAGTGACATACATTGATTAAACGTATTACTTGAATAATCTGTCTTAAGAACTCAATATTCTTTTTTTTACAGTTTTTTTATTAAAATATTTTAAAATTTACATATACTTGCCATCAATTGTAATCCCCATGTATTCCCCATCACCATATCACCAGTGCACCATCACCTCAG
>JAGFMF010011568.1:404140-449796 GCA_019455555.1 Galemys pyrenaicus
GTATATTCTTTGCTCCTTTGTCAAAGATTAGTTGTTCATAGTTTGTGGGTTTGTTTCTGGGCTTTCTATTCTATTCCATTGGTCTATGTGTCTGTTTTTAAGAACTCAATATTCTTGAGGAAGTAAACCTATAATGAAAATATAGATAAAAAAATAGAAGGGAAACATCAAATTTAACCCTTGCTATTAAAAGTAATACCTAATTTGTATATAAAAAGAAATTAAACTACACAAAAGCAAGAAGTATGAGAAGGCTAATAAAAGAAGAAATACAGATAGCCAATCAATGTATGCAAAATGAAATTAAAAACACAGAAGGTTGGAATTTTAAAAATGTCTATGTTAACAAGAATATAAAAGGAGGATCTGTTCTTAGTACTTCCACTTAGGTCAATAGTATGGATGACCTGGTAAAGCAGCAAAGTGAGAAATGTCAGCTCCAGGGAAGTATTTACCCGAGGGAGGGAGAATTAAGTAGGAATGACAGTTGAAAAGGATGAACAGGGACTTCCCTATATCTGCACTGTTTTATTTCTTTAAATGGTGAATCATAAGTGCAGAATGTTAGGATTTCTTGAAACATAATGATGGTGGGCCTCTCTGGTGGCGCAGTGGGTTAGCAATGCACTATGAAGCAAACCACAGCACAAGTTTGATCCCTGCCGCCAGCCGGGGAGGTGACCCCACATGGCGCAGCAGACCTCTCCTGCCTTGCCTGCTGCTCCCCTCAGCAGTGTGTTTCAGTAGCTCTGCCTGTTTCCCACTCTGTCTCTAGTGGATCCTCTCACCCCCCACACCTCTGGCCTGTACCCCAGTGCTTATAAGCATAAATAAATAAATCTTTTTTAAAAAAGAAACATAATGGTGTGTACATGGGTTTTCATATTATTATTCTAAATATGTACTTGTATAATTGAAATGAAATGACACTGGGAAATTTCAGGAAAGTGAAATTTTATGCACAACAGTGATGTATGTTAACTGCTATGGTAATCAGTTTGGAATATATACAAATGTCAGATCGCTGTTGTATAACAAGCTAATATAAAATTTTATGTATTATAACTTAATAAAAATGCAAATAATATATTATCAACAAGTTAACACCTCCACTCTTTACTAGGTTCTGTGATGTCCTCCAGAGCACCTTTTCTGCTCTGCCTTAGGTAGTTCCTGGGGTCAGGCTGGGGTTTCAGATGGTGCATGGACATGTCTGAGGCAATCAGAATGGATTATAATGACCAATTTGGTTCCTGAACTATCTTAAAATATTTTTCTTTCTTTTTCTTTGTATTTGAGAGATGAATACACCAGTTTCATTAGTCTTATTAATAAGGAGCTTGATTTCTCTTTGGAAGTTACACTGAGAGTAAAATCTGTTGTATTTAATTATAATTTTTTTTTCTTGTGATGAGAATGTTTAAGGTCTACTGCCTTAGCCAACTTTCAAGTATACAATAAATACTATATTATTAACTATGGTCACCATTCTTTGGATTATTTCAGGGCATTCTACTTGGACAAGTCCAATTCACCACCAAATTCAACATCCAAAGCTGCCTACGTAGACAAGGTAAAAAACATATGTTTGCATTTTTTGACTCTTTGCCATGCATTTACCTGCTTACTTAACTTTTCTGCTGTTGTTCTTGAGCAATGTGTATTATAAACCTTTGTGGTCTCTAGTTCTGTTACTTCCATAGTAAAATATTTTAGGCTACTTATTAAAAATTAGAACTGTGAATTACATCCCATCTAAAAGGATTTCTTTCTGCTAAATATGTTTTGAACTTTTTGTTCATCACTTTTCTGCAGCTAATGAGGCCTCTCAATGCTTTGGAAGAGCTTTATCGACTGGTAGCCTCGTTTGTCAAATCCAAGCGCACAGCTGCTTGTGCAAACACAGCCTGCAGTGCCTCTGGAGTTGGACTGCTGTCAGTTTCCTCAGAGCTGTGCAACAGGCTCGGAGCCTGCCACATCATCATGTGCAACAGTGGTGTGCATCGGTATGTGGATTTACACATGGATGATCTTGTTTACATTTTGGCTTCATGAAATTATAACAGAAACATTCAGAGTACTCAGATATATTTGGTATAAGACTTTGGAAATGAGATAATCCTTAGTGTTTTCTGATTTTAATTCCTTTATTTTAAGTGACTATTCATACAAATGAATGCCATTCCACATTTCCAACATGGTGACCCAGAATATTCTGTCTTTTGTATTTCTATTAACAGAATTATACTTTAGGTAGAAAATGTGCATTTTTTTTTCAATATAGGAAATTGCATGGTTGTTGCTGATGCAACCAGCTAAACTAATTTACTATACTTGGTGGGTATTCCACTTTACATTGGTTTGGCTCTCTGTTCTCCAGTTGTAGATTAAATGCTGCCTTGGGATTACTACTGTCTTCCTATTCCTAACAAAATTATGGTCCAGCAGCTCATACACTATGTTCTTAAATTTAAAGGGATCTCTTGAATTTGTTCTATTCAGGTGGTTTTTCTTAAGCAATGGTGGTCTGTGGGGAGGCAGTGAAATGAGGTATATGAATTATTCATAAAACAAGTCAAACTTGAAGTGAAGAAGTCCACTCCTTCTTCATAATCACTTGCTCCTCTTCTGTTACCTCTCCATTTTCACAGGGAAGTGAAACTATGTAGGAGGAAGTAATAGGGCACTATTAGTGCTCATTGTAATTCGAGTCATCAATAAGTCTTCCATCATTGATCATAGTCTCTTCTAAGAACTAGTCCAGTTCAGTTTTGGGGATGATAGTTTATTGATCTTTCAAATTTAACTATTAATTCATGCAAAAGATCACAGTTGGTGCTGTGGACTGTGCAGCATCATAAAGTCATGATGCTCATGTTAGATTTAAAGCAAAAACAGACAACAAAATGAAAATACAATAAATAACAGTAAAATAACTGAAGCATTATAAAAAGTAACAAGCCTAGACTATAAGAAAATGTAAATGACCTAAGAAACGTATTGCTCGGAAATATCATCTGCAACTGAGTTTAATCTTTTTATAAGCAGAGGATGATTTTTTTCTGATAAATTCGTTTTTATTCATTCTGTTTCCATTCATTCATTAAGTATGCATTGAGCCCCAATTAGGTGTCAGCACTGTTGTAGTTGTGGAGATCACTGGGATACTGAAAGTCTGAATTTTTATATAATGTGCATTGTTTTGGGAAGAAAGGAATGATGAAGTAAACAAATATATATGTGTTATGGTGAGTAGAATAAAATCAGAAGTCAGAGAGGCAAGGAGGGGACAAGATATGAAGAAGGCACCTTCCAACAGAGGACTTTGAGGGAGCAATAGTGCAAGTGTGGGAGCTGAAGTAGGAATGTTACACAATATGTTCAAGGATTATCTCAGAGGCCATTGTGACTTCAGCAAAGTGTCATTGCCATGATTACTTGATTTCTTATCTTATTGCGGTATAAGATTATAATTATTTGAGGGTCAGGCATACTATGACAATCAAAGAGACTTCAAACTTGGAAACTTTTACTTTCACATTAATTTCCTGAAAGTTAATGCAGTTTCATCTGCCATTTAATCCTAGAACCATGACCAAATTGTCCAAATTATTCTCTGAGATGATCCATGAGCAATTTTAGAATTTGTCAGGTATGCGATAGGAGAGAGATTAATGTCCCACAACTATTTAATAATTGCTATATTCAAGGGTTGGTTAAAATCACAAGTAACTTTGAAATTTCAAAGTAGTTTGAATTTCTTTCTTCAGTTCATAACAAATTTAGGTTTAACCAACAAGAGTTTCTTGGTCACCCACAGGGTGTGAGAGAATTCAACTCAGTTCCTACTCTTATCAGCTGGAAGATAGCATCAGATTCCACCGTTGATTTCTTAAGACTGGCCTCCACTTTAGTCCCCCTGCAAGCCTATGCTCTTATATGTATTTCTGACCAACTAGTCACAGATCTGAGGGTCAATCAATCCCATCCTCAGGTTCAATTAATTTGCTAGAATGACTCACACAACCCATAGACTTAGTTACTTACTAGATCATTGACTTATTACCAAAGATATAACTAGAAACAGTCAAGTGAAGAGATGCATAGGACAAACTATGGGATAAAGGCTCAGAGCCCCCTCCTTCTCTCTAGGGACACTGTCACCCCAAATCTCCATTTTGAGTTCTCTGAAGCCTCTCCTTTTGAGTTTTTATGGAGACTTCATTACATAGCCATGGTTAATTCAGTCATCGATCATTAGTTATTGATTCAACCCTGGAGGTCTGGGAGTGGGCCTGGAAGTTCCACCCTCTATTCATGTCATCCCCTATTTCCCTGGCAGCCAGCCTCCATCCTCAGGTGTTTTCCAAAAGCTACCTCTATTAGTATGACAAGAGATACTTTTATCATTCACAACACTTAAAAAAATTCTAAGGATTTTAGGAGCTGTGAGCCAAGAGCTTTGGATAAAGACCAAATAAATATATATGAGAAATATATTTTGGCCATCTGCATAACTATATATATATGCAATTGCTTAAAATCATATTATCACAGAATTTGACATTATATTCAATTTTTCAAGCAGTCTATGCTTAAATTTGTCATGATGATTAAATTTGTGCTAATTAATATTAGAATCACAAGCTCCATGTAAGACTGTTCCTAAAATAATTCATTAGTAATTAAAATCAGACAGAGAAGAACCATAGTTGATCTACACCTGCACTAAACTTTAAACATAGAAATTCACCCTCATATTCCAACAGAGGGGAGAAGTTCATCAAATAAATCAGAATAAATATTGCAAAAACTGTTTTTGTTGTTTACTTTTGAAGTCAAGATTTAAAAATGGTCAAAAAAAAGCAATATTAGTTTTTCTCTTTTTATGATTATTTGAAAAAAAAGTTAATCTAAAATATTTTTAAAGTATTGAATTATGCTGCATATGTATGATGTTAACGAGAAGAATGTCATTTCTTCAGAATGAAAAGGCAGATTTAATTAGCATTAATATTTAGCTGTTTTAATGCCAGCTT
This sequence comes from Galemys pyrenaicus, assembly GCA_019455555.1. Lineage (NCBI taxonomy): Eukaryota > Metazoa > Chordata > Mammalia > Eulipotyphla > Talpidae > Galemys > Galemys pyrenaicus. The sequence goes on from JAGFMF010011568.1 coordinate 409,180, forward strand.
AAATTAGGTGCCAGAGTTGCATATAATAGTGAATATGAGATTATTAGGAATAGAATTCAGGATGAATAATTAAAATATCCTCATAGCATGTAGACTGACTTTGTTTTTATTAAATTCCTTTTTCTTGGGTAATGCTTTGTGTATATCATAGTTATACTGATGAGCTTTCCTGCTGACACTCTCTTCAACTATTCACTTACTTTAAATATCGCTATTACTACTGAATAGTGGGAGAATTAGGATTACCTCTTTTTAAATCCTGATTTTTGCCTTTTAGACAATGAAAAAATACTAAGAGGGATTTTAAAAAATGGAAAGTTTCCAAAATTTCATATCCTGAAATGCCTGCCTCCATTCTCATTTTGCATCATTTTTTTGCAACTTCTAATGACACATTTGAACAGTTTCATTAGTATATATGTTTTAATAATATGCTTTATTATTCTGGAACTATATTGTGTCTTCAAAATATACACATATGTTTTCTCATTATCACTTTTATTTGCTATATAATATTCCAACAAGTTGGTACACCACAGTTTACTAAGCTCTTAGTTTGGTATTTTCTTTCTCCATAGCATGTAATGCCTGCAGAGAGAGGCAATTATCTTTATATAGCTGTTAAAATTGTATTTGACATTAAGCTAAAATAAATCCTCCAGATAGAATTATGTCAAGGATTGTAAACCTCTTTGATTTTAATACATTATTAGTTAACTTCCCAAAAGGACCGTGCACATTGATAGCATAACCAAAAGTTAGTTGTCATATTTTTACTTTCATGGCATCTGCAGAGAGCATTAAAATCCATTTACCTATTGTGCTTCTCTCCTAGATGTACAGTGATACTTCAATATACTTTATACTTCTTTGACTAACAAATACAAACATTTGAATATCTTTTGAATTTCCTTCCCTACAAAATTTATACTATACATTGCCACTTTATAGGCAAAGTTATTCTTTGCCAAATTGAACATTTTAAAGAACTGAATCAGCACTGTGACTTTCAAAATTCTCTTTTGTACTCATGCCAGTATTTGTTGCAGGCAATCCAAAAACTTGCTATAGGGATTTCTAAATTTCCCTTTTGTTTCTTACTGCAGTATCCTTCTATTCAATGAGGTATTTTATTTTGTTTTGGTTCTTTATTCCCCTGCTTAAGAGCTTACTGTTTTTCTTCAGCCAATATAAATCAGTATACTGCAAATGTTATAAAACCTGAAGCATTGAGTTTTACTCTATCCAAAAACAAAGATCCTATTTCTCCCACTACATTAATTTCTGATTTTTTAGCCAGTGGAACAAGTGGGTGGAAATTTCCAGAGGCTACCTGAAAGGCTATGTAAGAAAAGTTTCTAGTGAGGACAAAAACAATCTGGAATTACATTTCTCCCCTCATTCTGGAGAGTTTTTAGTCATATACTCTCATCTCTCTCTCTGTCTCTCTGTCTCTCTCTCTCTCTAGTAGTAGTGGGTGTTCAGTGGTGGCAGTGTGAGCCTAATCCTGCAGGAAAGTGGGTGATTTGAGTACAGGTACAACCTTATGCTTCTCACTTGTGATCTCTTTGAACCCAAACTTGGAGATCAGTACACATACGTTGCCTCATATCTTCTGGATTTGTTCTGAGGTTGTGTCTCCTCCAGAAAACAAGCTCCTGAATCAACTTCCATTCAGGTTCTAGGCAGGGTTGTGAACAGCAGCATCAGAAGTTGTTATGTCAGGGACTCGCCAGGTCCTAGCTATAGTCAGCATGGTCACTCTCTCTGCGTAGAATACATGCAGGTATGAAAGGGACACAGAGTGTGCAACGCTGACCTGTTCTCATTATCAAGCTTACTGCTGTCTGCAGATCCAGTGTTAGGTTGCTTTTTCTTTACTACATTGTAGAGCTTGGCTTTGACACACCCAGAGTTTTAGGAACTAAGAAGTTATGCGGTTGCTAAATTAAAAGGGGTCCATTTCCAAAATGCATTTATTAATGGCTATTTGGAAAATGAGACTATTTTCACATAGATCAGAATTACTAATAGTGTTTGAATTATCAGCCATTCCTGAGGCCCTTCCCACACCAGGGAAGCTTGTACAACCCATCATGTGACCAGAGTATGATTACAGAAAAATGAGATCCAGGAATTACAATATTCAAACAACTAAAGTGATATATGTATTACCAGTTTGGCTAATGGAAGAGTTTATATTTCAAATTAATAATCTAATGACTCTCAGTTCACAGAAGCAATTAAAAATTATTTTTGAGATAACTATCAACTGGTAGTTTTAAAAATCACTTTGGTTTGAACTTTAAAAGACTCTTTCTTGGCAATACTTTATTCTGTCCTTACTGTGACATCAAAGGACAAATTGACAAATAGCCCCTTATTAGGGACTGCAGAATCTTGTAAAAGTGGGACACTCAAGGTAATCTGACTTAGGTCATCAAAGCCCTATTAGGTTGGAAATGAAGTTGCATCTTCCTCAATAGCACAATGAAAACATCAAATATGAGGAGTGGATTGTCTCTGGGGATTTCTATATGTAGATTAGAGTCTAGGTATGGTAGAGAAAAGAAATTGGTGATAATTAATTACCCATTTAATTTTTGTGGAAAAGTAGTTTAAGATACTCGATAGCAATTTGAATTTCAAATCACCAGAGAGAAAGCTAACTAGAACCAGAGAGACAAGTCTCTTAGCTCATGGTCCTGGGATCCTGCATATTTCCAATAGAAAGTACATTCCTGATAAAAAGTGCTCTTATCTTTAGAAGCAAAAAAAAAAAAAAAGGGAAAAAAAACTATAATAATGAGGCTCCAGCAAAAGACAAAATAAATCCTATTTATGATTGGACATAATTATAAATCTTACTTCTTCAAACTCATAGAAGCATATAATGAATGGCAGTTACCAGGGGAAATGAGATAGTCATCAAAGGTTGACCAAAGTGCAAGATGAGTAACTTCTAGAGCTTTGATGTTCGATGTTGGGATTATAGTGACCAGTGCTATGTTAAATGCTTGGCATTTGCTAGGAGAGTAGATCTTAAGTAATATTACCACTAAAAAAAAAAGGGAAAAGAAAATTGAAATAATGGATATGTTAATTAACTTGGTTATGATGAATATTTTACAGTGCGTACTTAAATTATCAAGTTGTACACCTTAAATATGTAGTTGTCAGTTCTACCTCAGTGAAGCTGAATATAAGAAGAAAGTAAACCCAGAATTTTAAATTTTATTGATTTATAAAACAGGCAAATAAAACTCCACAATTTATGCTAATCCAGAGAACCAGATACATGAGATAAGTATATTCCCTTATGATTACAGGAAGATAGAAAATATTTCAAATATAAATAGTTTCATTGTTTTTACCTTTTTCCATTATAGTTCATAAAAAGTATTTACCCTAAAGAGATGATCAAATTTGCATATATATTTGTTTTGTTGTCTAGGTTTTTCTTTAGAATTGAAATACATCTTGATAAAATAGGACGTGAATTATTTGGCTATTTTAAAATGTAAATTGTTTTCTTAAAATTAGATTACTGTGAAAGAAGAATAAAACAGAAATGATCACAGTGATTTCTTATTGCAGTGGTTTCTAGTTCTAACCTCCAGTGATAATGTCTGTTGTCCAAACAGCCTTAATTTTAGTACATGTAAAATGAGAGCTTTATATATATTCCCTTCCACTGTTAAAATGGAAAAAGTCTAGTCAACTGTAATACAATAATGTCTTGATAAAATAATCTAAATATTTATTAATTACATTTACATTTATATTTATTACTAATTATAAATATATTGATATATTCTAATTAATGTTATTCTTAGAATACATAGCCTATTATATTATTATAACTAATTTAATACTTTATACCATATTTGCTAAATCCAAAATTACTATTTGAATATATTAATATCATTTAACTATTTATTTAGTTTTATTTGTATTTAGCTATTTAACACTGATACACACAGAATTTTTTAAATATATTTCTTGAGGAAATGTTTGATAGCACTGTATATTTTTCAGGGATTTAATTTCAGAACTCTGTAAATGTATATAACCACAACAAAACTAGCAAGAAAACCCCAATAATCTTCTATTGTAGTCTGTTGGATCTGCTACCCCCTTTCCTCCAATTGGTAGCTTCAATTCTGAAGTGAACTTTCAAGGATTTATTTTGGTTTATTCTTTTTCATTTTTTATATTTGACATGCAAGGAAATCATTCAGTGTGGTTTTTTTCCTCCTTCTGACTTATTTGCTTACCATAAGCCTCTCCAGTTCCATCCAAGTTGTTGCAGATGTCAAGTATTCATCCTTTGTTATAACTAAGTATTCTTGTGTGCATGTGTGTGTGTGTGTACACAGTCATGTATATGATTATGTCACATTGTCTTTATCCACACATTTGTCCTTGTGCACTTCAGTTGTTTTTATAACCTTTTTAATTGTAAATAGTACTACAGTCAACATAGAAGTGCATATATATGTTTGAATTAGTGTTTTTGCATTCTTTGGTAAATTACCAGGAGAGAGATTGCTGAATCAGTAGATCTATTTTTTTTTTTTTTTATGTTTTAAACAACCTCCATACTTTTTCTATAGAGGCTGAACTAGTCTACATTCTTATCAACCAGGTGTAAGTATTTCTTTTTCTCCAAATCCATGCTAGCACTTTTTGTTTCTAGTCTATGATATGATATGAATCATTCCCACAGATGTGAGATTACATTTCATGTGGTTTTGATTTGCATTTCCCTGATGACAAATATTGGTGAGTATTTTTTCATGTGCATGTTAACCAGCTGTATATCTTCTTTAGAGAGTATATATTTAGCTCTTGTACCCATTTTTAATTAGATTTATTGTTTTCTCTTTTGGAGTTATTTGTAGATTTTGGTTATTAACCCTTTATTGGATATATAATGTACAAATATTTTCTGGCTATTTGGTAGAGTGTCTTTTTGCTTTAATGACAGTTTCTTTTGCTGTGCAGAAGCTTTTTATTGTGATGTAATCATATTAATTTTTTATACTTTTCTTTTCCTTGTTGGAGTCAAGTCCAAAATGACATAACATAATAATGTTGTGGAATGTTTCGTCTGTTTTTCTTTATGTATTTTGTGGTTTCAGGTCTCACATTCAAATACTTGATCCATTTTGAATTAATTTTTGTGTAAGATGTGAGATAGCAGTCTAGCGTTATTCTTTTGCATGTGGTTGAACTATTTTCCCAACATCATTTGTTGAGGAGACTTTCCTTTCTTCATCATTAGTTCTTTGCTCTTTTGTTGTAAATTAACCACCCACATAAGTTTGGGCTGATTTCTGGACTCTGAATTCTACTCCATTGATATGTATGTCTATTTTTATTTTAATACCATACCCTTTGAGTATAATTTGAGTTGTAGGACTCAAATTGTACCGCCCTTCTCTCTCTCTCTCTCTCTCTCTCTCTTTTTTTTTTTTTTTTCAGAATTGCTGTTTCTTCAGCATCTTTTGTGATTCCATACACATTTCATTAATATNATTTTTTTTTTTTTTTTCAGAATTGCTGTTTCTTCAGCATCTTTTGTGATTCCATACACATTTCATTAATATTCGTTCTGCTTCCTTGAAGAAAGTTCTTGGAACTTTCATAGGTATTGCATTGAGTCTGTATATTGCCTTGGATAAGATGGCCATTTTAGCAATATTAATTCTTCCAGTTCATGAGCATAGAATGTCTTTCCTTTCATTGTTGTTCTTTTTATTTCTTTTAACAGTCTTATAGTTTTTGTTGTATAGCTCTTTCAGTTCTTTAAAGTTGACTCCTAGATACTTAATTCTTTTGATGTGATTTTAAAGATTTTCTTTTTCTTCTAGTTACTTGTTTCTTTATAAGAACCCACTTTTGCATAATGATTTTATCACCTGTCACTTTATTATACTGTACAGTACAGAAACTGATTTATTGGTATTAGTATTTTTTAGTGAAATTCTTATAGTTTTTTTTCTACGTTTATGACTATGTCACCTGCAATTAGTGATGATTTTACTTATTTTCCAATTTGGATTACTTTTGTATCTTTCTCTTGCCTGATTTTTCTAGCTAGGAAAATAAGTGTGTTGAATAGTAGTGTTCAGACTGTACATCCTTTCTCATACCTGATCTTGAGTAGAATATATCAGTTTTGTGCCATTCACTATATTAGCTGTGGTTTAGTCATATATGACCTTTACTATGGTGAGATATGTTTCTTCTATTCCAATTTGATTCAGAGCTTTCATTATAAATAAGATGTTGGATGATGTCAATTGCTTCCTTGGCATCTGTTGATTAGTCATATAATTTTTATCTTTCCTTTTGGTAATATGGTGCAAAATTTACTTTAAAGCTATTAAGTAAGACTGTTACTTCAGATTTATTTTAAAGAATCTGAACTTACTGTTTATCTAAATCTACACAGTTATGTTCAAAAGCAAAATAAAATTCCAGTCATTTTCTGGAATCTCTTTCTAAATAAATCATATCAGTTTTCTAACTACCCAAATAAATGTCATTAGCCAAATTTTCTGCCTTATGTAAGAGGGAAGAAGTATGGGTATCTCAACAATATAATTGGCATTTTTTGTATTGTTGTTGGCATTTTAAGAATTGTATCTTTTCCTATGTGAACCTAGAACTGGAAAAGCAAGATCGTGGAGAGAAATTTGATGAAAGAAAGCAGATTTTTATCATGTCATCCTTAAATTGACTATAGGTCATCTGACATATTCAAGAGGAATACAGAGAAGTGAAATTTAAATCCTGGAAAGCAGGAAGAGTGTAATTCTCTTACAGTTTTTAAGGTATGCACAGTGTGTCCCAGGTGATGAAATGCAAAAGGTTGTTTCAGTGTAAAGGAATCACATGAAAATTCAATACTGAGGCATGAAATAACATGCCCCATGAGTGGGGCATCACGATAAAGAGCTTGCTATTTCTGGTCAGCGAAGTGAAATAGATGTGTGTGGGGTAATCAGGCTAGTGAGATAAGCAGAGATGGAGAGAGGAAAGCCCTGTCTTCTAGACTAAGGAGTGAGGGTAAGGGACTCTTGCATGGGGGTTATAGGATGCAATGATAGGTTTCCAGTCAAAGCATAACATGATAGAATACTTTTAAAAAACATTTAAAAAGGAGTTACTGATATCCTGATCTATACTAGGATGAGGAAGCTAGAGGTAAAGTGATTTTACAATAATGCTAAGATTTTACAATAATGCAGCAGATGATGAGTTCCCAAAACTAAGGCATTAGCACAAAGGTTAGAAGGGAAAGAGTGGATATCAAAGGTCTGATGGTAGTGAACAGGAGTAGATGATTGGTGAGAAGTAGAGAATGGGGGAAAGGAGTGATCTTCATGATTCTGACTGTCTAACCTGGGAAGATGGTGGGGGAAGGTGCTTCCACGGGGGAAATGGGCATTTTTCTTTAAGGGGAGTATGAAGAGACACTGAATTAATCTGTTATGTGTTGAGTTTTAGATGCCCATGCTCCTTTATATGGGGATGTCCTTTGATTCATAGTTAGCAAAGGCTAAATGAATGTGGATGTAAATTGTGTGTGTGTGTGTGTGCACGCGCACGCACATTTCAAGACCATAAGAAGAGAAATGGAGATGATTAATTAGTTCAGGGAGGAAGGATAAGGGGACCTTGTCAGAGAAGTCTTCACAGAGATGTATTTGAACTGATTTAACACATTACTAAGAATATTCTGGGAATGCACTTTAGGTGTTAGCTGCAAAGAAAAGGTACCTCAGGAGAATGCATGGGAGAATGAAAAGAGAATAATAGCTGCCAACCGTGGAAGTGGAGAGGAAAAGCATATAGGGCGTGCATATGGAGTGTTAATAGTCCATGTTTCTCCACCTTCCCGTCATCTGTGCTGCCCAGTGAGGGGAGCAATAGAGGAAGAGTGTCAGAATAAAACACTAAAATATGGACTAGGAAGATATGAAGATATTCAAATAAATTCTGTTCAGCATCTGGGATAAATAACTCAAAGAGAAAACGATTGTATTTCAAAGAACTGGGGAGACAGATGAAAATCACACTATGGACACCTTGCTTATTGAGTTATCAAAGAACCTACAATGGGTAAGGATAAAAATCAGATAGCAAAATAGAGAAGTAATGCTGAGGATCTTCGGGTAGCTTGAGCAAGACCCCAACCTATTCTGGCAACTCCCACGGGGGGAGTGGGGGCAGCAGAACAGAAATGAAATCTGTGAAAGAGTTCAAACTGACCAATCTAATATGGAGAAACCATAGCTAAAATCTCCATCAGTGTCTACGTGCTCAAATACCCATCCCCAAAAGGTCTGTTATTGCCTCTATACTAACTTTAGCAATGAAACCATGTCAGGAAAAAAAAAATCACACCTTAATGTGCTTCACTAGAAAGGAATGAGGGATGTAGAATGTTTTTGCTGGTAGTTGATTTTTAAGTCTAGATTTAAAGGCATTTGCTGAGAACTTTCAGAGAATGTATTGAATGTGGCAATAGAAAGTCCCATTATCTTTAATGAGAATTTCATGGCTAATTCCCTGTGCAATGCTGAAAATGTGTCTCTTAAACTCCATTGCTTTTTTGCCTTAAGATAGATCGAGTAAACAGATTATTCAATTTGGCTCTGCTTCTGCCGCTAGGATCTCACTCCAGCTGTTGCCCATCACTCTGCATTCTGTTCCATTGTTTTCCAACGTCCCCTCTCTCCCGGCCATCTCTCCTTTCTTTTCAAATACTCATTACCTCCTGTCTTTTGGCTTTCGGTCTGTGAAGCCTTAGGACCCAGAATAGTTATGGGAATACTTCATCAGTTTGACAAGAGTCAAGTAGTAAGTCGGAAGCTTCAACAGACATCCATAGCTTATTTCTATTAACTATACTGCCAACTGGCCTGAGTGATAACTAGCTTTTGGATTATAACTATTGTTAGACTGTCATTCAAATTTTCCTAAAGGGACAGTGTAAATACCTATTATTTTAATATCTGTGTAAAATAAGTGAGTTCTTGCTTGTTAAAAACAAAGAGTCTGTTTTACCCTTCTGCATATGAAAGTATTTATGTGTTTCTATAAAGGACAGTGCCCTCTCTGTTAAGGGGGAACAAGGATATAAGTTAGTTTTTGACTTCTCCACTATTTGTGGCAATTTGCTCAAACTTTTCATTTGTCACAAAAGCATGCTAAGGGTAGAAAAGGTAAGAAAGATCAATAGATCAGTAGTGGATGTTTTCACACTGATTTTTTAGAGACTCTGCCTATATAGGACCAAGCAGCCTTGTTGGGATTGAGCAGTATTTAACACAGTGCATTAGCCCTCAGGTGTACGATTCTTCCTTGGTGTAAGGTAATAAAAACAAGCAGGGAAAATATAGTCATGCAACATTAAACAATTAATTTCTTCAATCAGGTGCTTCATCTAGTTGTCAATAGACTTTTCACAGTGGTGCTCTGTACTCAGTTAAAAGTAATTAGAAGTCAGGATAAATGAGATCACTGCAGAAATGAATATACTCTACACAGAACATTGCATTTTATATAGAAAATGTGAATCTGTTATAGAGAAGGAACACAATCTCCCTTCACTTTATTTTTACTACTTGATTGCTTTACAATTGATACACTTAATTAGCATGCTTCAAATCTAGTTCCTTTTTAATCATGAACACATTTTAGTATGATGAGTTCTACATTCAGAGTGAAGTAAGTAGTTTGAGCCAGCTGAATTAATTTTCCTCAAAACAATGCATTTAAATATAAGCACTAAGACCAAAATTGTGATTGTTTAATTACAAATGTAGAGAACTGGAATTCTGTAAATCACCTTATGTGATGTTGGTATGGTAGAAAGAACCTGAAATTTTGAATCAGAAAACTAATTTTGAATGCTAGTACTTCATTATATTACCTGTTAACTCAGACTTACTGGTGAAATGGGAATGAGTTCTTTCTGACAAAGATGGGGGTAAGGGCTAAGTGAGCAATACATGGAGAGCATCTTCTATAGAATCTGGTCATAGTGAACATTCAATTTTTCATTACTAATCTGTGTTTCAGTATGAATTCATCTTATTGCTGTAGAGTTAGAAATATGAAATGTATCTGCTTAATATAACAAAATCATGCCTACTAAAATAGTAGAAATTTTGTAAGAACTATTTTTTTTTTAAAATCACAGTAAGTGGGTCACAGTAGGATGAAATAGAAGTATAAAAAAATACAAAAATTAATTCCTCTGACCTGTAAAGAATTCACAGAACACTGGGCCCCATTACATTTCAGGGTATTTCTTTTTTTTTAGACTCTTCCTTTGATAACTTGTAGAAAGCCATTCAAGAGCAGCAGAACACATTACCCTTGAATCAAGGCTAGAAGTTTTCTTTCCTAGTGTCAAAAAAAGGACATGTTAGAAAAAAGGCAAATATTTAAGACTTAAAAATAATCAGAGGCTATCTGATATTACCTCAGTTAAAATTAATTTTTTAAAAATAACAATGACAACAACACAAAAACAATCAGATGCTAGCATTTTTTATTCAGTCAGTAAAGAGGAAAACGTATACTACAGATGGAGCACTGCTATGTGGCATGCACTGTGCTAACCCCACCTAGAAAAGACAGGACCCTGCCCTCACACAGTCTAAGGTCTGTACAAGGAGGCATGTTGGGAAGCTGGGCAACCACGATCTGTCATACCAGTCCTCTTTATAGTAACAATAGAAGAAAGATAGAGGATTGGGTTTTAAGTGAAGTGTTTCAGAGGACAAGTGTAGCAGCAGGAGGACATGGGGTGGGTTCTCTATGATCTGAGCAGACAGGTAAAAGAGGAGTCTGGGAGCCCTTACTGGCTTTTTCAAGTCTTTATTAATCTTTCTGCATCAGAGGCGACCAGGTACATGGCAGGCGAGGCAAATCTTCACTCTCTTGGTTGCTGCTCTTCTGTCTCTGCTTCTACTGCCCCTGGTGTCCCCTTGACACCACCCTTATCTGCCCAGTCTCTCAGCCTAGGTGCACCCACCTACTCATGCTCATACCCTACTTCAGGGCCCACCATCAGGCATGCATGCAGGACACAGGTGTCTATCAGTGACACTAATGGTGGGAGGGTAGAAAAATCTGACAATTTTCATTTACCTTATAACTAGTCACACAGTTTTCAATGTTTGAGAGAGGAGGATACATAGCCTTTCACTTTAACAGTGTGAAAGAAGTGATTCTATTAGGGTTTCCAATGTATTTTTTTGAACCCAGAAAATATTAGTAGTGATAAATAAATAAATAGATGATAAATTAATTTTTTGAAATATTTGACAATTACTAAAATTTATGTAAGAACAAGTAATCAATATTATATGATATTAATTTCCAAATTATTGCCAAAACTAGAATTTTTATTCAGAAGATGTATTGGAAACAATGCTTAAATCAAGAGAAGAGAATTGTGAGATGTTGGTCATGAAAGAAAAGTCATATACCACTTGGAAGGGAATGTGTGATTGTTTTTACTAATATTTAGAATCCTTACAATGATTTTACTACTTCACTTTATTTAATGGTGAACACTTCTTGAACAAATAGATGGGAAATACAGAGTATAAAGAAATGAATCTTTTATAAGTATGCATATGCAATTAATACACATTAGTATTCATGTAAATTTTTTAATAAGTATATATTAAATGCTTCCTATGGATGAGTTCCCAGGAAGTATGATATGATAGGGCCTTGGGAAGCTATCATTGATACAGATACCAATCCAACCTATTTTTGTGTGGTGGTAGTGGCAGTGGGAGTAAGATTTATGAAAATTGCTGACATTTGTTGAGAATATACTATATGCTATGGTCTATGCTAATTACTAGACCTGAACTATTTCATGTAATCCTGAAAACACATTCTGAGATGTATATACTATCACTAAACTCAATTTTAAGATGAGGAAACAGTGTCAATAACTTGACTAACTTGCCCAAGTTCAGGCATTAATTAGCAAACCCAGGATGAACTCAGGAAGTTCTCCTGCACATTCTTTATCCCTTTCAGAAGTATGACATGGCATGAGATAGGATATGAGATGTGACCTCACTAGACATAGGAGAGCTTGTCAGTGAAGCAGCATATAAGAACTGCAAGGTGGTGATTTTAGAGAACTGTGAGCAGTATAGATAAAATAGGAGTAGAGGTAAGAAAAACTAGGAACCATATTGTGAAGACTTTGGATTTTATGTTAAGAAATGACAAGCCATGTAAATGTTTACACTTTCATCTGCACTTTCAAAAGGTCAACTTCACTATGGGGGAAGAACACTGAGAAGAGGCAACAAAAAAGAAAAAAAACGATTCAGAGTGAGGTTGCCCCAATATAGTCAAGAGATGATAACCGGATAGGTAGAGAGGAACTATTTGAGAGGAGATAGTAAGAAATATGAAATTAATAAGTGTGAAATGTGCTTGAGTAAGTATAGTAGCACATGGACATACACACGTACATCAATCTCTTATAATAGATGAGTTTAGTTTGGTGAGTGGAAAGCTTATAACTCTTCTCATTCTGGAGGTAAAATATTTATCATCATAAAGAGCTAGGTAAAGATTTTAGGAAAATAATAACTTTAAACTTGGCCACACCTAGTCTGTGAAGCTCCAGACAGCCACACCCACATCATAGGGTTTTGTAAAATTAGAAAGCCTGAGGAAGCTTTAAAAAAGTTTTGTACTGTTAGTCTTTAAAGAATTTAATAATTTTTATATCTTATTTTACTTATTTCTTTCAAGGTCACTATTAATGGGAAATCTCTAAGCCATCTATTTTCTACAGATGTTTATTTTCTTAGAGCTGATAAAATAGGATCATGAGAAAAACAAGAGGAAGAAGTAAAAACATTTGGGAATTGAGCAGAATCACATTTTTTTTCCAACAGGAAAAACGTATTCTTTGTTTCAATATTGTTGAACTAAGGCTGTTTTAGGCTACCAGGACAGAAGTTCAGAGGATGCTGTGGAGTGCATAAAATCAGATCAGCAGCGCCTTCCTTCTGTCATAACAATCTTTGGATGGAAAAGAATTATGTGCAAATAGCAGTAGTAGCTGCCTGTGTTCCTATTCATTTCAGCTACTTTGTTCTCTTGGGATTGAAATGGATCATCACTATTCCTGTCAAAATTTGAATGTTTCCCAGGTAACTTCAGTCTAGTAAAGTATTGTGGAGAACCTCAGCTGATGGAAGATGTTTGTGGCACTCTCTTGAACCAGAATTAATAGGTCTGACTTTTAATTAAGGAAGAAAATTTAAGACTTTCATAGAATAAGGTAAAATGATCTCATATTTTAAGGTCTGAATCTGTAATATTCTAAATGTAGACCTATAGCTATATAAAATATATATCATTCATGTAAAGACTATTATCAAAATAACAGGTTTCTCAGACTTTACCTATATACATAATGTCTTGAGTGATGTACTTGCCCTAAGGGAATTTTCTCCTCTTGTTTCCATGACTAAAAGGCAGCATCATAGTTATGAAGGGTGGTAAAATGAGGCCAAACATATAGAAGTCCACAGCTAGAAAAAATTTGAATCTGATCCATTTCGTAGAAATCTACACAGAAGCAAAGTTGACTGATTTCAAAATTGTTAACAGACATTTTTTTCCCTTTTTGTTTGTCCAGTATGAAATCATATTAATGCAAATGATTCAAAATGAGTTTTAGCATTTAGCCAAACAGGGATGTTAAGGGGGTATGCCATTTCCAGACTTGGTCAAAACTGTTGTTTTTTTACAACACCACCCTTAAAACTCAGAAAATTCTAACATATGCTTTTAGAGTTTGGATGTATGTTTTCCAGATTTTTTTTTCCTAAAGGAAATTATTCTACCAATCAATGTGCACTAGCACAAAAAAAGAAATTTACTTATCCAAGTGCCTCGATTCTATTATTGCACAAAGCAGTTAAAAATCACAGCAAAAGAAATTTTGAAGCTGTAATATCTATATCCCTAAATTCAGATACTCTGGTGGGTTTTGTTTGTAGGAACAATTTTTAGTTGTAATTGAGTATGTAACATTATTGGGGAGTACAGTAAAAATGTTCTAATTAGAGTTTGGTCCTGTCCTTAATTTAAAAAACTATGAGGAAAGTAAGTATCCCTTGATAAAGGTTATGTTTTCTATTTTTAAATACTTTTTAAAAATATTTTTACTTCAATATTACCTAATGTTAGTTTATGGCAAGTTACTGTGGCTGCAATATCAGAGACTTCATGACACCCATTTTTCTTGTATTTTATGTAGCATGTCATTTATAACTAGAATCTGAATGACTCTCACCCACTAGTCATAAGAAAATTGGAGATTGTCCCTAAGAAGTAGCAGAATAGGGATTGTCTACCAAGCAAAACCTTAGCATAACTGACAGCAAGGATGCTGAGAGTCAGGAAATAAATCCCTTGCAGGAAAACAAAGCTTGAAGCCATAAACCTCATCTGGTTTCCATGCCAGAGTCACTGTGAATTATTGTGTGTGGCCTAAATTGGGTGATGCATTTTCCCAAGTGTTCAATTTAATGCAATTCAACCATTGGGAGAGTGACTTCCATGTTTAGTACAGTTTGAATCAACCTCTAACAAAGTGATATATTTGGAGTAGATCTGGAGTTTTAACATGTACTTAGAATAAAACTGTTGTTTATGCCCATGATCGTGGTAAATGATCAAATATGTAGATGGTCTTTGGGGTTTGAAACTCTTTAATCTAAATATCATCAGTTTTCTATAAGGGAAATTTTAATGTGTAACTTGCTTCAAGAAAAGTTTAAAATTCTACAAAGTGAACTAACTCTACTACAGTAGATATGAATTTGTTGCTAGTTAAAATACAATATTATGCATTTAAGTCCACTTGGGAAATTTTTTGTGTCTTCATATAGTTTGAAGTCCAGAATTGTGATGCTGCCATTCCCCTTCTTTGTAGCCAGGAGAGCTTTAGCTATTCAAGTTTTTTGTGTATCCATATGAATTTCATCAATATTTTTTCTATTTCTTTGAAGAATGTCATTGAAATTTTTTTTTTTAAAGATTTATTTATTTATGAACTGGGGTACAGGCCAGAGGTGTCGGGGGCGAGAGGATCCACCACAGAGAGTGGGGAGCAGAACAGGCAGATCAACTGAAGTACACTGCTGAGGGGAGCAGCGGGTGAGGCAGGAGAGGTCTGCCGGGCCATGTGGGTCCCCTCCCCGGCCGGCAGCAGGGATCGAACTCGTGCTGCAGTGGCTGCGGTTTGCCTCATAGTGAACTGCCCAACCCACTGCGCCACCAGGGAGGCCCGTCATTGAAATTTTTATTGGAACAGCATTGAGTATGTAAATTGCTTTTGGTATAATGGCCATTTTTATAATGTTAATTCTTCCAACCCATGTACAGGGAATGTCTTTTCATTTCTTTGTGTCCTCTTCTATTTCTCTTAATGATGTTTTATAGTTTTCTTTGTATAGGTCCTTCACCTCTTTTGTTAGGTTTATCCCCAAGTACTTGATTTTTTTGTTTGTTTCAATTATAAAAGGGATGTTTTTCTTCTTCTTTAGGTTGATCGTTTACATATAATAAAGCTACTGATTTTTGTGTGTTGATTTTGTATACTGCTGCTTTACTAAACTGGTTGATTATTTTGATTAGTTTTTCCAATCAAATAGTTTTTGGGGTTCTCTATGTATATTATCATAACATCTGCAAATAATGACAGTTTTACTTCTTCTTCCCTATTTGGATTCCTCATATGTCTTTTTCTTGTCTTATTGCTCTGGCTAGGACTTCCAGTATTATATTGAAAAACAGTGGTAAGAGTGGACATCCTTGTCTTGTTCCAGATCTTAAGGGAAAGGCCTTCAGCATTTCACCATTGAGAATGATATTGACTATGGGCCTGTCATACATGGCCTTTATTAGTTAAGGTTTGTTCCTTTTATCCTGAGAATTTTGAGGGCTTTTATTGTAAATTAATATTGAACTTTCTCAAATGCTTTCTCAGCATCTACTGATATGACTGTAAGATTTTTATTTTTGTTGTTATTGATGTGTTGGATTACATTAATTGATTTTGGGATGTTGAACCATCCTTGTGTTCCTGGAATATAAATCCTAATTGGTCATGGTCAATTATCTTTTTGATGCATTGTTGGATTCAGTTGCCTAGGATTTTATTGAGGATTTTGCATCAGTGTTCAGTAGAGAGATTGGCCTGTAGTTTCCTTTTTTGTGTTGTCCTTGTTTGGTTTTGGTATTAGTATAATGTTGGCTTCATAAAACATGTTTGATACTATCCCTTCTTTATCAATTTTTTAGAAGAGTTTGACTACACTTATTCTTAACTGGACAGAACACACATTAACTTCAAGGTCTTTGATTTTGCTCTTCCTGAAATGCTCTTCCCAATACCTCCCTCTGTTATTTAGGTCTTTATTTTTATTTCCCTATTAAAAATTGTTTTTCTTTGTAACTTATGACCACCTGAAATCATGTATTTTTTTTCTTTACTTTTTCCTCTCAATTTAGTCATCAAAAAGGATAGAACTTGACTTTGTCTATTTTTGCATTCCCAGGACTAGAGTGAATAAATATTTTGGAGTCTAAACTTAAAGTCCTTTTTAAGAAATAAGAATAGATAATTATAAAATGAATTAAGAATGAAAGTTAATATTTATTTAGAATGTGAGGCAAAAGCAAATTATACATTTTCAAATGCTTATAAATACTATAAACATTATAAAATCTGAAAAATAAAGAAATGTTTCTAATACTTTATTGCCTGATAGTCTCTATACTATTCTCCTCTTTATTTGAGGTGATAGATCTTTGATTGCCACTTCAATGGAACATCTGTAGAGCAAATACAAAGATAATTGACTTTTATTTAGCATAACTGGCATTTTTTTTTAAAAAATACTGACAGTTTATTAAAGTCTTTCAATATCAAAATTACTGCTAATGACTTATAAATGATTAAATCTAAATATAAACTATATTTGGATGAATAATCCTCTGAACAGATTCTATATCTTTATATTTCCAACCTTTTCTCTGCTTCCCTATACACATACTTCAGTCCTGGATACCCCAGGATAAGAACATTATTTATTACAACACTGGACCCTAAACCTCCTTTTCAGCATGTGGTGAGTTTATAGTCTGGAACCAACTCCTACACCTCAAAACTATAATAACCTAACTGTAAATTGAATCATATACATGGGTCCTAATACACTTAGTCCAAATGCATCTCTAAGTCTACTTTCTTTAGCTCAATTCTAAAAATAACTACAGTCATTTCAACACTATAGAACTAGACAGAGGAAAGTTGGGATCTTAAAAAGACAGCAGTCATAGCCATTTGCAGTTTAAATATTTGCTTTGCATTTTTAAAAGCATGTGACTAAGTGGACAGGCTTCTAGGAATCCAAGCAAGTAAGGCACTCTGAAACTCACCCTTTTATTCTTATCTTTACAGTAAATCCACTGCTGCCAGCATATAATCATTCTTATGGGTACAAAGTAGATGCTAAATTGAATGAATAAGTGAATGAATGTATAGATGAACAAAAAGGAATTCATTGTGGCTCTTCCATAGCATTGCTAAATCAAAGTGCCTTTCAAATTAAATTGGACCCACTAGATATAGTTTACATTTATCATACTAAAACTCGGCTAAGTATTTGAATGATACGGAGTCTAGTCTCCATATGAAATATGTCAAGAAAATTTATTCATTATAAGCTCAGATATATTGACCCTTTTTTTTTTTTTGTTCTATAGGGAAATTCACAAATTCTGCATAATTTTACAACCCTGTCAAATACACTTCCTTGGGAGTTCACCCTTAGCCAAGCTGTTACTTGGGTTGTCTATTACTAAAATTATGGAGCACTTTTCTTCAATGAACATAATATACTTGTCTTTTATGAAGGACAAATTCTACTCTGTAATTTTATATTTTTATTATTTGGTACCCCAAAAAAGAGTTTCATAATTTTTTCAATGATATTGAGCTAGAAGAAGTTGAAAAACTAAAGCCCATGTTTTCTAGGATGGTATAAAACTATATAGATTTATTTAAATTTTACTTTACTGTCTATTGTACTAGAAAGGTGATTGGTAGGTCAAGACCTCAAATTGAATGGAATTTGCTTTAAGGTTTCCAAAGTTTGGTATACTCCTTTTGTTATAGGGCAACCCTAATATAAAATGGGTTTCCCTCACTGAGTCCTCACCTGCGTGCTCAGAAGACTTTTATAATAAGCCTCAACTTCAGGCACATGCAACGAAAGTTATTAAAGGGTTTCATTTTACAAAAGAAGGGGAATAAAGTAGAAATATCACAAAGAGAAGAGAGGGATACAAATCCGTAAATATCCTACCAGATCTTCCGAGCTGGAATTCAATGGCGCATTGAGAGCTGGCGCTGATTCAAGGGAGATGGCGCCAAAGGAAGAGAGAGCCCAAGGTTCACCTCTCTGGTTTTATAGCCAGCCTGGCTGCTTAACTCCACCCTCAGTTCCCAGTGATCCACTCTTCTATAATGATATTATCAGATTTGTGGTTCTGGAGTGGGGCAATCCATTCAGGACTACCCTTCCCCCTAACACTCTCACCCCAGGTTAGCAGATTAGTGCTAACCTACAGATCAAATGATCTCTTGTAAAACTTTAGTCTGTATTCATTTATGCACCCATATTCATTTTCTCTGAGTATTCTGGACCTAGCGTCTTTGAGAGAATGCCAGAATCAAATGCTTCTTGAAATGCTGAATTTTTCCACTTAACATTCAAGTTGAGAGAGTTGAGATAAAATAAAAGGCTCTGAGGTAAATAATGATATATTGACAGCAAAGTTATGGATTCACTGCTAGACTTTGTTTCACACTCAATTTAGGAGAATGGAATTCTGTGAGGCTGTGATGGAAAAACTTCACCTTGCCTCTGTTGACTATATCAACTGTGAATCAAATATAGGCACTATTTCCCACCCTGATATGGTTATCTCTATTTAATTGTTTCACTTTTAAAAATTTAAAATTAATCTTGGGCTCTAGTTGCAGTAAATACAGTTTAGCATGAAGTCATCATTTTTTATATGCTGGTGAAAGAAAATATGCATGACCTTTTTTAAGGTAGATTTTTCTACTAGGGCCTGCACATGTGAAACAAGTGACACTTTGAAGTACCCTGTCAAAGAGCATGTTACTGGCCATGATGTGATTGATTGGAAGATTACAGTAAAATCTTTTAAAGTGTCTGGCAGATAATTTGCTGCTCTACCACTGTTTACTACAACTTGAAGTAGGGAGAAATAAATCAGTTTTAAAAGATTAAAAAATGGATGAAAATTATAGGCTGCCTGTTAAAAATTATTCACAATTAGAGTTGTAAGTTGAGTGGGGCAAAACACGCTCTATCAGGAAGCACAGACATATTTCAGTGTGATTAGAAAAAGATAAAGATTTTTTTTCTTAGCTTCATTTGGCTTGTGTAATGAGCATTATTGATTAAAATGCTAGGATCAATAAGGACTTAAAACTAGAATAGAGGAGACCTTAAGAAGGAGAAAAAGGTTATAGTCTGTTGAGTAAACTATTAAAAGCTTTGTAAAAAATTGATTTTTTGACATGAACTGTCAATTATGCTTCATAGCTTTCATTGACATGTACCATTCAACATGCAGGTATAGGTAAAACTAAAATTACATATTGTTATCAGAGTCATGTATTTATATTTACAAATGTAATATATTACAAGAAATTAATTATAAAAATAGATCATCTGAATATATATATATTTTAAAGATTTATTTATTTATGTGTACAAGCACTGGGGTACAGGCCAGGCATGTGGGGGGTGAGAGGAGTCAACCGAGACAAAGCAGAGAACAGAACAGGCAGATCCACTGCTGAGGGGAGCAGCAGGTGAGGGAGGAGAGGTCTGCAGCACCATGTGGGTCCCCTCCCTGGGTATCGAACTCGCGCTGCTGTGCAGAGGATGCTTCACAGTGCGGCGCTCAACCCACTGTGCCAACAGGGAGGCCCTGAATATATATTTTTAATGCATACTGATGGGCTGTCTATAATGTTAATGAGGAAGTTGCTTTTCAAGTCATTTAACAGCCAATGGAATCTAACATGTTTCTCCTTAGAATATAGTTAGTTATGTATCATGCATTTGCACTTTGTCAGATCCTTTCTAAAATTAGAGCACTAATGTTGTAAATTTGTTTTTGCTCTTTTTCTTAGTTCATCAGTTTAAAATCTACCAAATATACTGGACTTCCATTCTACAGCCTCATAACTAAGACTAAATTAGTTAGATATTACTTACATATAAGTATTCCCTTTGTAAAACTGCCTTTCACTTTTGGGAGAAATACTAGCTATATAGAGAAAAATGAATGCGTAAAATATGAAACCACAGGGAAGTATGTGAAAAATGGAGATAAGACTAATCAAAACCAAGAAATCAAAAAAAAATAGTAAAAAAATTCACTAATGTAAATTTTAGAAAAACACTTCTATTAGTACAATTAATGAGAATTTATATGAAATATATGCAAAAGTAAAATCAATTCAGAAACCAGCACCACACTGAAAACACTAACAACATGCAAAATACAAGCTACTATAGAGAAAAATGTGGATGAGCATAAGAGGAAAGTAAGGAAAGGGATGAAAACTCACCAGTCATTTCTGATTAAAATTCTGAAATTCCTTGGGGCTACCCTGGGGAGCATATTCCTATATAAATATATATTATATAGGAGTATTCAAAATTTTATGCTGAAACTTTTACAAATAGTCTTGTAGATTGGATCCAGGAGATGAAACTTTTTAAAAAAGATCATCTTAGTGAATAATAATATTGCTTTTTATTTCTCTAAGATGTTTGGTATACATCAATAAAAATGTATTAACTATCAATGCATAGTTATGAATGAATATTAGAAGTCATTTCTCTTTTTTTTTTTATTTTATTTTTTGCCTAGAACTGGCAGGCCAGAGATGCAGAGCAGGTGAAAGGTTTCAACAGAGAGAGTGGGGAGCAGAACAGGTAGACTGACTGAAATACACTGCTGAGGGGAGCAGTGGCGAGACAGGAGATGTCTGCTGAGCCATGTGGGTCAGCTCCCTGGCTATGGTTATGGAACTCAGAGCATAGTGGTGATAGCTCTGAGACTTAACCCCTAGGTCACCAGGGAGGCCCATAGTCATTTCTTATGAATTACATTAGATATCAGTAAAGAATACTGTCCAATAATAATTTTTTTTAATCTCCTTCTTTAAATTTTTTAGGTAAGCTCTCTTATAAACTTAATTCACTATGTATTTGCTTTAAACTTGAATACTTAATTTAGGACCCCAGCAATTTACCTCTATCATCCACTTTGAAAGAGGTGTTCTGTGAGGAAAAATCAATGGTTCATTGTCTAAAGATTTAACTTCTGAGGTTTTATTTATAAAACAAAGCTAGCATCTATTTTTTGATACTTTGTATTTTTCCATGTCTTTTTTTTTTCTTTTGAGAGCCTTTGTGCATTTAGAACTCAATATGTAGTACTCAAGGCATTGATGGTACATGAATAATTAAAATTAAACATGCCACCCTCAAGAAGCTATATATAAGTGGAAGAGATAAGCTTAAACACCTCACTGGTATATTTTCAACAAGGAATGTAAAAAATGTAATGTTCATTTGATTTGAGTTAGTATAGAGGAGAGAAATTAATTTCCCTCTACTCCTCTGAGTTCTTAGCTGAGTTCTTAGCCCTGCAATAAAAGACATAGCAACAATTTGATTCATATATACATGGGAGATACCCAGGGAAAAATGAGTAACTCTCTGAGGAGGCAGATTTTGGGGTGGCATGTACTACTGCCCCTCATTAATAACCCCAATTTCTTGAAGAGTGTTGGGGGAAACCACAGAGTTTGACTTGCCCTTACTTTTACACAGGTGCACCCTGAGTGTGACATTGGAGCAGGCCATCATCTTGGCCAGAAGTCACGGACTGCCCCCTCGCTATATCATGCAGGCTACGGATGTGATGCGAAAGCAGGTACGTCTCATGTGCATTACAGGGAGTTAGTTGTTTTACTGAACGTAAATTTGAAGTTCCTTTATTCATTTATCAGATGTCAAACAGGTGTCTGGGAACATGATGGCACTTTTACTGGGCTCACAGGCTATGTTGTGAACAAGAAACATTTATTCTTAGGGAAGAAGATATAGCAAAAGAAAAAAAATAATAGAGCAGACATCATCTATGTAAGGATTCTCTAAGAAATTTAGACAATATGGAAGAAGAATGTCCCTGAGATAACCTGAAGGAGGACACATTGTTGGCCTGGCAAAATGGGAAAGAACTGATTTGGGGCTGATGTAACGGACAAGATCAAAGGACGCCAGGCAATTTCTGGGAATTGCAGATGATTTAATAAGGCTCAGGAATTAGATTGTGGAAGCAGATGGAGGAAAGAAAGAATCAAGGACCCTAAATGCTTCTGAAGATCTCAGAGGTAATCACATGCCATGCTAAGAGGTTTGTGCATTATTCCAAAGATAAAGCACATATATATAATACTTTCCTTTAGAACAGAAAGCAAACTTTGGACTGTCTAGGTCAGAAATACTTTTAAGTAAGAATGTATCTCAAAAAGAGACTGAACTTCCTACACAACAGCCCAATAGTATTTCAAGTGTGGTAGTTTGACTTTTAACCCTTGAAATTCCTTAATAGATATAAAAAAGATAACAAAAAAGACATATGAATGTCCAACTTACTAATTATTAACAAAATGTACTTAACTTTTTTGAAAAGGTACAACTTATTAGAAAGACAAAAGGAAGTTGGAAGATGTTAATTTAATATATTATTCTGTCACCTTTCCCAGGACTACCGCAGACATTTGATTTAACAAATTTCTCTACTTAGTGACTTGGTTTAAATATCCCAATGATAGTGAGTGACTTAATTTTTAAGATGTGCTTTTGCAATTATGGCTGCTTTATTTACTGAAGACAGTGTATAATTCTCAGGCAAACATATAAATCCCTGTGGGTTTGCACTCAAAAACTATACTGCACAATGTTGAACAAGCAAAAAAAAAAAAAAAATTAAAGAAACATTCATAAAAACAAGCAAAAAAAAAAATTAAAGAAACATTCATAAAGTGAAGCCAATGCCATTGTGGGGCAGGGAGTACAGCATACATTAGTGCTTTGTATTGAGAATCCAGAGCTGAAGATTGAAAATCAAGAGCTCACAAGGTCCAGTAGGGATTTGCTAAGTAAAGGTTAGCTCCACGAGAGGCATGTGACACACTATGGTTCAGTTGGAAAAAGGCAAATACAGATGCAAATGCCAGCTGGAAGGATTTATGTGTGTGTGCTGGTACACAAATTCAATTTTAAAAAGTAGATAAAGGCAAACTTGTAGTTATGAGGATTGGGATTTGAGTGCTAAAACATACAGAAGGAGACTAATCTTTCTATTTCACTCTTGCTATTAAAGTAGGTTTGCAGTAAGACTAGGAGAAGCCATCTGAAAATTATGGTTTGTGGCAGATTAAGAGATTGTTATTAATGTTTTTTAGAATAATCTGATAAGGGGGTAGTAATGGAATTAGCTACATACTTATTATATGGACATGAATAATCAATGTTTTACTTCTTACAACTGAAAATGGAGATAGATAGGATAGATAAGAGATAGATAGATGGAAAAAGTAAACCTGATGTTACCTTAATGACTCACTTACCTGGTATTAGTCTCTTTAAATATAATATGCAAACAGTATATAGATATTGTAGAGTTATAAAATATAATTTAAAAATCCTGAAAAAGATATGAAGTTCTCTCTAAAATCCTGGTTAATTTCTAAACGGATCTATTTTTATCAGTGTTTATCACTTCCTCCCATTTTTTAAAAATTAGTTACATTTAGAATATGTTACTTCTTTCTTTTGTACTTGTTTCTCTGATCCAAGTTATGACATTTCCGAGTTGTTCTAAAAGACAGAGAACTGGTTTTTGACTTATTTGTGAATGATCATAGAGTTTGGGGCCCTCCCTTTAGAGAAATTGGAGTAGACTGGTACACAGAAGATAATTTTGCAGCATTCATTCTGTTGCTTATCCTCTTTCCTGGTAATCATCAGTAAGTAGGTAGGATCCAATCTGCAAGTCAACGTTTATGTGGGATGTAAATGGTTTGAACACAAGTGTGAATGAAAGATTATCTCTTTTGACTTTCAGTCATTTAGACTCCACTTTCCAAAAACTGAATGGTTAGAATATTTTCCAAGTAATGGATACTATTTTTTAAGATTTAATTTCTTTTTTAGGCAAAATAATTTTTCAGGATGATTTAATGTTCTCATTTCTTATTACAGTATAGTTTTCATATCTAAATTTTATACATATGCTTTCATAGAGCTGTTATTTTAATTGACTGGTGTTAGAAGGAAAGATAAAGGATAGAAAGATGCCCCTTGTAATTTTTTGGTAATGAGAGTTTTCTAAAGCAACACTTGACAGATTTTAAAGACTTCATTCTAGAGTAAATTGTCTTATAGTTTATGTATTTTGAGATAGAATTCTTACATTTTAGAGATCCACATGCACATGCTTGTGCAGAATTTATGCAGACATTGCTTTAAGAAAACATGTTCCTGGTAAATATTATGAAATGTAAAATAGCTAAGTATTCAGTTAAGAACAAAACAGACACATGAGTGTGATAGGACTGTGATTTCTGTTGCATGGAACTATGGAAATAGCAGGTAATTAGTATTTTCAACATCTTAAGGATTGATTGCTATAGAAATAAAGACAGATAATATAATGAACAGAAAGCTGTTATTCAAGTTTATTTTGAATGATTTAGACAACAGAAAGTAAATGTCAATCCTTTGAAATAGTATATCAACATATTTAATTCTTAAAAGCTTTAATTTTGAAAATGCTCATACAATCTCTCTCTTTTTCCTCACCTAGTATCTTTTGATATTAAATACATTGTTTGAGTAAGTATCATTACTTAACTGCTAATGCCATGTTACATAGTTACTGCTTAGGGCTAAAAATGATTTCCTAACTTCTTTAGGGTGCAAGAGTTCAGAACACAGCAAAGAATTTGGGAGTCAGAGATCGAACCCCACAATCAGCCCCAAGGTAAGCAATTCCCCAGGTTTCTTTTTCTCAAAAGGCTTGTCTCTGTTTTCCAGACACATCACTCACCTTTTTCCTGTGTAGACCTGACTGTAATCTTGGAAACTGGCCTTGTAAATACCTATGGCTAAATGTGATTAGGCTCAAATGCTTAAGGATTAATGGAAACTTAGTTTCTTGTTACTTTGTTTTGTAATTGTAGCATGGATTCAAAAACAAAACTACACACAAGTACTACTAAAACATATAACCCTGCTGTGCCAAGCTACCAAAGTGCCATTTTCAGTTAGAGATCTGTGACTGCCACAGGTGATTCCCTCTGGAATCATTGTCGTTTCCATTTTTCCTCAATAGAAAACTCTTATTTAACCCAGTTTAGATTTCAGTTTCTCCTTGAACCCTGTTTGAGTTTTCTTGTTCTTTGTACTCCCTTGCATCTCATATATTGATCTGTAATAGCCTTATATTGAGTTGCAGTGTGTTACATTTTTTTTTTCTCCCAACCTGAATGTAAATTCTTTGGAGAAAGGGATTTTTTAAAAAAATTTTATTCATAGCACATCATGCTGCCTAGGAGACACTAGACATCTAATCTGATTTCAAGAATGTGCAAATGAAGGAATGATTGAGCTTGTTTTTTGTTTGTCATCATACCTAATATTAATAGTCCATAAGAACTGAACACTAATCCACCTTTAAAATAATTGAGCATGGAATAGCCATCAAACAAATGTTGGTTTCATTTCTCTGATGATGTTAGGCTAGGCAGCCATCTATCTTATTTTGCATTTATGTATATTTACATCATAAAAAAAAGTGGGCTCATCCAAGTAGTGTCACAGACCAGACAATCTATTTGTTTCTATTTACAAAGAAGTCACCATAGTGGGAATGATGACTGCAGTGTTTATGAAGTTATATTTCTTTCTGAAAAACTATGTGGGCATTGAAAGTTCTTTCACTGAAAATATTCCCCCTGAAAATTAATGGATCACTTGTGTTCTGATTGCATTTATTGTTTTTTTTTAAGATTTATTTACTTATGCATACAAGAGCTGGGGTACAGGCCAGAGGTGTGGGGGGTGAGAGGATTCACCAAAGAACAGAACAGGCAGATTGGCTGAAATACACTGCTGAGGGGAGCAGTGGGCAAGGCAGGAGAGAGAGATCTGCTACATCATGTGGGCCAACTCCCTGAATGGTGGCAGGGATTGAACTCATGCTGCAGTGGCTGCGGTTTGCTTCATAGTGCGTTGCTTAACCCATTGCGCCTCCAGGGAGGCCCTTCTAATTGCATTTATTGTTAATGCTAACTCCTAATTCAATTTAATACTCAGGCCTTATTAATATTGCCACTCATAGTTGATTACATTAGAACCTAAGACTTTTTGTTGCTAAAGAATCTTCTCACATAGGCATTCTCTTTCCAGCACCTTGAGCAGACATATGTTTGAATAACAGACCAGTGAATTGTTAAAATTTCAATAGGAAAGCAAGATAATGGCTCAACAAGGTCTTCTTAGCAAGGGCTTATAACACTAATAAACAGTAAGCTTAGTGTAAGACTTCAGTATCCTGATCAATAAACCAATACACAAGTTGAATATAAGGAAAGAAACTGATGAACTCACTTTTTTCTTTATCAGGTTATGTTTTGAAACACTTAAAGTGAAACAATAAAATGTGTCAGCTTTAAATTTGATATTTTTTACAAGAGAATAATAGCCCCTTTGTGAGAAATTGAAAGTAATTTTAAAATTTTATTTATTTTTTTTCATTCATTCTACCAATATTTATTGATGATATAAGAAATGCAAAGCACTTCTTATTCTCCCATGGAGAATATAAATTTTAAAAAGAAATAGTTTTGGCGCTCCCAGAGCTTTCAGTTAGAGAGATGAGATGAATAAAGCATAGCTATGAGAAAGCTAAAATGTGAGAAGCCCTCTGAAAGAGCTTCAGTGTATGTGCTGAGGATCACAGAAATTCTGGGATCCTTCCCACTGGAAGAGAGTGTATAAGAGAACACATTTGGCTCGCAAGTTCAGGTCATCCTAAGGTCAGTCTGGGGTAATGTTTCTGGAAATATCTTCACGAAGATTGTGTTTGCTATCTCTGCCTGAGATATTTAGTTCAAATACCCAACCCATCTGTCATAGTTTTCCTTTCATCATTATCCTTCTTTTATTTTAAATAATTCGGCAAACATATATTGGATTTCTGCTATGTTTCTGTAGATAGATGTCAGACACTTTCTTAAAAGTCAGCGAAGAATAGTAGAAAGGCAATTGAATAACATGAAAATAGCATACAGGATGTGATTAGAACCCTGATGGAAATAGGTTATGTGTGGTCATAAGAACATAAAGAAGAGACATGTAACTCAGCCTGAGCTTGGAGAGGGGAAGCAGCAGAGTATTCCTTTCCCTGTCTGCCTGGTAAGAGAGGTGCTGCTCTATTCAGTTAATGCTATATATGGCACCACTTCCTAGAGGAGACATCACATCCTGAGAACTAACCAGATATCTTATTGATTGTATGTGATTTTTAAAAGATGAAAAGTGAGGCTGGGAATGCAGGTAGAGACTGAATCAGGAAGAGACTAGTATAAGATATTTTAGCTTGATGACAATAGTATTTATAAAAAAAAAAAAACTTCCTATTTGTGAGATTTGAGAATTTAACATAACGAAGATCATTTGAAGGTATCTAAGACTGAATGCAGGAACTTGCCAAAGACTATTGGACTATTGTGAATGAACATGAGAGGAGAAATTAGGAAGATTAGACAACAGAATGAATAGTATTTGGATTCTGGTTAGAATTAGATTAAGAGGTAGAGAAGGATTCTAGCATGACCATAAAATCTTTGGCTTGGATGACAAATGGTTCTAGTCACTGAGATAATAGATATAAGTAAAATAATGTATCTAGAGAAAAGATGATTAATTGTAAGTAATATTGAGACTAAGAATCAATGGGATATCTATGTGAAGATGGCATTTTTTTTAAGATTTTATTTTATTTATGCATACAAAAGCTGGGTACAGAGCACGGGGAGTGAGAGGATGCAACAGAGACAGATTGGGGAGCAGAACAGGCAAAGCTACTAAAATACACTGCTGAGGGGTGCAGCGGATGAGGCAGGAAAGGTCTGCTTCATGTGGGTCCCCTTCCTGGCCAGGGATCGAACTCTCACTGCATGGCTGCGGAAGCCCCACAATGTGGCACTCCACCCCCTTGCACCACCAGGGAGGCCCCAAGATGGTTTTGTGAACACAACCAGCAAGGTTATTCCTCCTTTTGACCAGACTCTCATACATTGGCTCTCCAAAGCAATAAACATATCTTCATCAAGAACAAAATAATACATCCCACATGTAATTGGTCTTCTTATTTTCTATTATGTCACAAAGTCTGGAAACTATTGTACTATGAGAGCTAATTTTCTTTGTTTAATTGGGGGGTAGCATGCTAGAGTGGTTCAGTGGTTTTGAGTTCCACCTTCTACTATGTGGCCTTATTTAATCAGATTATCTTCTCTAAAATAGCTTTTTTCATCTGTAAGATGGGGAGAATTGCCCTGAGACATGGTACAACTAAATTTTTAGCCTTAAAAGAAACATTTGTTTATGATTTCCTTGATAGAGCTTTTTTCTGTGTGGAAAGATGAAGGGCATGGTTGAGCTACTGAAGTTGGAAAATTCTGCTCTCTGCAGATTTGGGTTTCAGCTGGAAATTTGAGCTTTAAGACAGCTGCCTGCACCCAAGTAGGAAAAGGAAAAGTTGGGCCTCCCTGGTGGCACAGTGGGTTAAACAACGCACTATGAAGCAAACCGCAGCTACTGCAGCAAGAGTTCGATCCCTGCTGCTGGCCAGGGAGGGGACCCACATGGCATGGCAGGCCTCTCCTGCTGTGCCCGCTGCTCCCCTCAGCAGTGTACTTCAGTTGATCTGCCTGTTCTGCTCCCCACTCTGTCTCTGGTGAATCCTCTCATCTCCCACACCTCTGGCCTGTACCCCAGCTCTTGTATGCATAAATAAATAAATCTTAAAAAAAAAAAAAAAAAAGGAAAAGGAAAAGTGGAGCCAGGAACAAATCTTTCCCCTACAGGACCATTAGTGTCCACGAGTGGACTGAGAATACCAAAGGGCCCCAAAATGTTAGGCCAAAAAAAAAGCCCCTCACTAGCTAATGAAAAACCTAATTTAGTTGTCTAAAAACCTAATTCTTCAGTGCAACTCTTACCTATTACATTTTACTTCCAAACATCATCTGCCTGTTCTAAATTCCCAATGCCCACAATTTCCATTACAAATGTGTCTGAACTCAAATAACCCTGAGTCACTTCCAAGAAGACTCACAAAATCTGATTCTCCCCCACTTCGCCATTCCCAGAGCTATTATTTCATTAGGTGATCACAGGGAATAGTCTTTTCACCAGTTTTCAAGGTAGACATTTCAAAAACTTATCTACCTTGTGGCATTAGTTACATTTTGTGAGAACGTGCGGTGCACAGTAATGGAATGCGATGCTCACCTCAGAACTCACAGACACTCACCACCCAGCCTCTGTTGTCTGTTCTACCTGAGTAAAGCCACTGTTCCTTTTTATTCATTAGGCAGAACTATCTGGGAAATAGGAGGATCAAAACTACAGGGGAAAAGAACTTTTCAATCATGCTATTACTCCAGCACTGGGATGCAATTTGAAACAACACCATATCCCTCAGCTGCTTTGAAGTCCATCAGCTCAATTTAATGTATTCTTTTCTCCAGGAAGGATGAAATCAGCTTTTCTTATGTGAGAGGTCCTTACTACAGTATTCGTTTTCTTCTGTGAACATGACATATAGAGCAGTAACCAACTTCCTGATTCGAAATACATTTTGCAAACCTCCAAAGGCAATGACAACTGTGTTTACAGACGGGAAGAGTTCATTTTGTTGGCTTAGTTTCTAATAATGAATTTGCCCATTTTTCTGTGTGACTTAGAATTACATGGTGTTAAGTACTGATATGAGGAAAAACATATAATTTGCCAATACTCATTTAAGCTGTTCAGTTTACTCTACAAAGGGAAGTTACCCTAAGTGAGGAATACTTTTGAAAAAGAACAAATCTGCACCTTACATATTTTAGGTTATCAATGTAAACTTTGAAGTAGGATCACTATGGGCACAGACACTACTGAAGATAATGGGAAGAGTCCACCATCCAGTTGATTTGGTCAACCTGTATGTTCTCAGGCTCTGCCTTAAATTATGGGTTTACCTTGTGCAGTTGTTCTCACAACAATTATGTTCCATTATTTTCGTTCTTGACTTACAATTTGACCACTGGGAGAATGGGGGGTACCAGAAATTGCGTAGTTTTAGTTCAGTTTCCTGAATTTGCTTTAATGCTCACTGATCTCAAACTACTAGACCTGGATGCATGGTGAGTGGGCCATCTCAGGCGATCTCCACCACATGTACCTTCATCCAGTTCTGCTGAGAGGGGAAAGGAGGGATTGGGCAGAATTAGGTAGATATTCCTTATGAAACACCAGCTAATTTTGTCTTTGAGATTCAAACCACAGCAGTTTACTGCATCAACTTGTCCATAACCAACTGCCTCTATCACAGGGAAGTACAAAAATGAAACATTTCTAAAACTGGACAGAAAATCAGTAGAACCCTAAGAGTTAGACCATCATGATCAACAAGATGGTAATTGTCATATTTCCTCGAATTCAGAGAATCAGTTTTCCTACCAGAAAGGTAAACTACTGTGGTGGACAACAGTGGAGCAGAAGTAGCTTGTGTAAGAAAGGCAGCATTGCCAAATCTGTTACCTAGATGTACAATCAGACTGATTAGTAAATAACTGGACTGAAAATTTGGAGTTTTCTATTTCCTGTAAGATTTTTAGAAAAAGAGACATTATTATGAGGATAATGCCTCTAATGAGGATTACTATTACTATGTTGTCAAGAATTTTTGTTTATCCAGTAAAGAACATTTCAGCTAATGACAGTAATTTGTCCACTGTCACACTTTCCTGTGCCTTTTCTAGGCTGTACAAGCTCTGTGAGCCACCTCCTCCAGCTGGAGAAGAATGAAGAGAATCCCCAAGCAACCAGGAAATTAGAAGCTTCTGAAAACTGGACAAGAAAAAGGACACGCTGGCTAACCATTTGCAACTCAAGATAAAGAAATGAATTTTTTTCTCTAAACCTTTCACCATAGTGTAAATAACTAATGTTCAGTTTGTCCTTGGATACTTGTGCTGGAAATATAAATGAATTTAAAGACATCAACTACACAAACTGATCTTTCTATATATTCACGTTAAATATTCATTTGTCAGGGTAAATTTCATCCTTAAAATTTATGGAAACATTATCAGAGATAAAAAACAAGTTAACCATTGTGCTTCCTCTCTTATTTTTCAAAATTATTATATGATGTTGTCTTCATCTTCTCCAAATGGGAACATGTATTAATGGATATTTCCACTTGAAGAAGTATAACACTGAAGAAACATGACTGTGATTTCCAGATCATCAAACAAAAATGTTACAGACAACATGGATTGGGTGCTATAGACTTTCAGTTTCCCACAGGCATCGGAAAGTAGTCTATGTGTGGACAGCGATGAACACACCTTATTCTTTATTCTAAGGGCCCATTTCTCAGTAGTGGAGACTCTTGGCAAGATCTTTTTCCAGCTTTAGGTTTCATTTATGCTCATGGCCAGTCTGCGAAAGTCAATACTGTCACTGCTCTCTGAACAGGGCATGGGTTCCTTGTGCCATGCATACCAGGTTGTACCAGAAGGGGAAGGGGAAGGGATGGGAAGAGGCAGGGACAGGGGAGGTACAGGGAAGGAAGATTAGGGTGAATGAGGGGGAAAAGTGCCCACTTATAAAATTGTAACATTCAACTTAGATTCCTAAAATTTGTAATTTTGTTAAAACTTTCATTTCAGATGTCAGACTCTTAAAAGAACACATCAGTGCTGGGCAGTTTTCTACCATGGTGTATTTATATGATATGAAAATAAAACTTTGTCAGTCTTTAAAAGGACTGTTGGGGACCTTGGTAATTTATGGAAGCACAGAGTGTATCCTGTTTTCATTCTAAAGTATACCTAATGTTTATCATTTCTGTGCTGATAAAACGACATTGTTTATTAACATACTATATATGGTAATATCGATTTTAAATCCACAGTTTTTAAGTGATTTATATGCCCTTATTGTGGTTGTGATAATTATATGAAGTTAGACTAATTGAGTATGAGAAATGCTTTTCATAACTAAAATATATGTAAACTACTATTAAATTTTAATTTATGAAATTTGGTGGTGATCTTCAAGCTCTCATTCAAAACATTTTTCACTAGTGCATTGAATAACAAAACTGTTACATATGTATGTGTAAGATGTTTATATACTGATCAGGGTAATAATACTTGTTACTTGGCACAAAAGCACATTTTTGTGATAAGTCCATAGACATAATGAAAAATAAAGAAACCAACATCAGTGTTTCCCCAAAAAAATCAACACTTTGAGTTAATGAGGATATGACCTTAACATAAATATCTATATTAAGTATATACCTAACTTGCAGTGATTCATGATGCTATCAGCAGCTGCTCCTGCAGATCTATGGTATTAGTAAATTGTGATTTTCCTGTACTGGAAATTTGTTCATGTTCAGTGCAGAGCTAATGAGTGAGCAAAACTGATGAACTAGCAAATGCTCTTCATATCATCATTACTATTTTCTAATTACTATCCTGGCAATAGTAATCCTCATTAGAGGCACTAAGAGGAACATTCTAGATGTACGTTGCTATATGTCATGAGATAAATGATCTGCTAATGCGATATTTATAGATTAGCATATTTAAAGGGTTTACTTTATATATAATAAAATTTGCTTTGTATTATTTTAAAGATTAAACACAAGTGTACCATCTTTCAGAGTGCTTGGCATTTATTAAATGCTCAAAATATAGTAACAATTTATAAATCATCAATCACTGTCTTTTTTTGTTGTAGTAGAAAGCATAGCCAACAAGTAAATAATTACTGTGTACCAAGTGATGCAAGGCTTCACCATCCTCTGTCGTTACTGCTTCACTTAATCCTCATAATGAGTTAAAGGTGGCTCTTTTCATCACCCTCATTTTACAGCTGAGGAACTGATGCAATGAATGGCCTAGTGACTTACCCAAAACCACATGACTGACAAGTGGTAAAACCAGGATTTGAAACCAGAAAGTCTTTTTTTTAATACGTTGTTTTTCTTCTTATTATTTCTATTTGAACTGTTATAATATTGTGAGTTATTTGTGAGTATGATTGGTATTATGTGGCATCTTTTGCTTTTACATAATATGTTATATATTGAGAAAAGTGAAGGGAAATATGCTAAATGCTTTTAATAAAAGAAAAACCATAGATTTTCCTAGATGTTTTACAATTTTAGGTAAGCATTTCAAGGTAATCCAATAATATCGCAACCTCAAAAAATTTCTTATAATTGAGGAAAACAATTTTGGATAGGTGTTGAAAGTCTGGAAATGTCATATAAATTTTGACAATTATTATAAAATAATAGTCATAATAAATAAATGTCTAATGAATGAATTTTTCAGTACCATATCATAATATTCCTCCATGTTGGACACTAAACATTTTAAGTATGAGAAATTTGAGAAGACTAGAATTTTACATCTATTTCCACTACTGTTTGAGAAGGAAGGAAAGAAGAAGGGAAGGAATTTCTGTTCTAGTTTTGCTTACATTGAATATATAATGGTGCATTTGGAGCTTAAGCTTTATTTTATGAAGAAATATCACAATCTTAGAATTCTCACATTGTCTTTTTAAATTCTGCCTCTTTAAATTACATTCTATCAGTGACTTAGATTCTTGTGCATTCAAAGGTTACTCTTATGGCATAATGTTCTATTTTAAATTATGTTCATTTCTCAAGACACTGTAGGACTATGACATTGTGACATTGGTTCTGACTCTGTTAATTTAAATATTGTGATAGTTTTAAGTTCAGAATGAACTACAGTTGACCTCAGCTCTATTGGTAAAAGTCAAAAATGGATAAACAACTAAAGGATATATTAACTAATTTTAAAAAAATTAGCCTTTGGGCACATACATGTGGTAGACAAAGTTAACATCTGTTGGCTTGGATAGATTCAGTTGATAGTGACTTTATGTATTTGAAAGTAATGCATTTGTATTTAAAACATTAAAGTATTTAATTATTCAGTAGGTATTTTCCTACATGGCATGATTTAATGCAGATTAGAGGACACATTTTTATTCTCTTGTATTTTTGAAAAAATATAATATTAAAATTTAAGATGAATAACCTTACTTACGTCATTTTACTTTAAAGATTATGGTTAGAATTTCACTTGTAATACTGGCATTTACTATTTTGAAACTAAACTTTAGTGTTGACTAAATTGCTTCCTAGTTTTGAGAAATTATGCATATTTTAGACTTATTTTTAAATGAATTATTGCACTAAATTATAGGTTGATTATTTCTCCAAATCCAGGAGTAGTTACTTCATTAATGTGTTTAATTAATTTGCTGAATGAATTGCCACTTTTCCTGCTTAAGTATAAAGTATGCCTAAGTAAGAAAAGGTTTTGAAATGGTTTATGATGATCTGAACTTAGATCAAGAAAAATGTTTTTTACACTTTCTAGCTTTTGAGGTGTTAGCTATGGACCTCAGGAAAGCTTCACCATGTGTGAAGCAGAAGAGGGAAGGGAAAGTTCTAAAACGATTCTGGAGCTAAAATGGGTTGAGATGAAATCCTTTTACATTCAGTGGCCACAATCAATTAAATGCTGCAATTCTATAATAGTTATTACAGTTAGTCATTGGCTTGAGAAGAATTTTACTATTTCAAACTTTGCTTTTAACATGTTCTCAACATTCATACGGCCAAGCCGCTGTTCATGCACAGAAGACTGCTAGATATGGCTGGTTTATCTCTCCTGTTGTTCTGTAGACAGATGGCCTTCTTCACTCAGGATAGCTTGTTTCTCTCACTGAGAAGAGGTGGTGTGGTCTACTAAAGAAAATATATGTAATAAAATATTTGTATATATGCATGTGCATACTTAGGTTCTTTTCTGCTTTCTATGAAGATATGAAAAATGGAGTTATTCAATATATTGAATGTTTTGTAGATATAGGCATCAGAGCTCTCTAACTATACACTAGGCATACCAGGTAAACCATCTTTTAATCACTGGCACTAGTTTGCCACTCAGTCTGGCATCAATTTATCTGACTTTGCCAACCAGAAGTAACTGATTAAGAATGAAAATTAATGACTTTTAAAATTATATTTATATTCTAAGTAGAAAGCTTTGAATAGTTATTTGGGGCAAACAGAATAATAAATGCCATTTACTCATGTATTCTTTCAACAAGCATGTTTCAGAATTCACTTTGTACGTGCACAGTGAATGGGCCTTATTTGTATATTGGATTTGTTTGCTTTGAAAACCTTCACAGTAACTCTTCCATGCTAATGATTGCCTGTGTCTGTTACTTGATATGACTTTATTTGTAATGTAAACATATTCTAATATTGTGTAGGCATATATAATGTATGAAAGAAGAAAACTAAATTGGCAAAATACTTTAGGAAAGGTGCATTTAAATTTGAATATCTAATGCCTTAAGAAAATTTACTAGTTTCAGAAAAATATATATTTTTGTAACTGCCTAGTAAATGAGTAGAGCATAGATTTTGCTTAAAAATATTTTTATAAGTATTCATTTACACCTTATTCATTTTAAATAGCTAAATATCAAATTGGTTCTATAAAATTTCCTTTAAATTATATATCTATATTTTAACACTGTATAACATCCAGAATTTTATGAAAAATTTCATTTGACTGTTACTAGTCTATTTTTTCCTTTGTAAAATACACATGTAACATAGTTTCTATTACTGGATATTCTGGTATGGTTAAAACAATCAAAGTGTATCTTGAATTTTATACCATTTTCATCTGCATAAAAGAGTAGAATAGTAACATATCATAAATGTTAATAAAGTGACATGTAGTGTGAGCATTTCCATTTTTATCCTTTTAATTTGAACCAATTCCTTCTATGTCCTCACCTGTTAGGGAGACAAAAGTCCATGGAACACAGATTCGTAGTTTTTATGATTTCACAAACAAGACAGAAGAAACTTCATGAACATATGGAACAAATATGATCCCAGGTAAGTTGGAGAGACATTAATTGCTATGTAGGAGTTGAGGGGGTAAAAGGTTAATATGAACCTTACATAGGAAAACTTCATGGAAGATACGAACTTGTACTGAATTAAGTGGTCAGTCTCCGTGATTTATTCAGTACCTATTGTATGTAAGCCCATGTCCTAGTTGCTGAAGGAGTAATAAATGTATATAATTCTCAAACTCTCTGTTAGAAAACTTGATATATACACATGATTAACACAGTGAATGATAGGTCAGCTTTCAGGATGAGTAAGATTAAGCCATGTAAGAGGGGAACAGCAACCTTGTTAACAAAAAATATGAACATGGGCAGTGAGATGTATGTGCAATCGATAGTTAGGTGGAATTGTGCATTCTGAATAGGGGATAAAGATTCACAAGTGTGATTAGAAATAGATACATGAAGAAAATTAATTTTGCCCTGAATGGTATAGGTTTCTATGCCAGAGCATCATGAGCATAAGAAAGTTGAAATAGCTGGTTGATAACAATGATAATGTATCATGAAATCCAAGTAAGGCATTTGAAAAATGTGTATGCAGTTGATTGTGTAGACTATCAGAAAAGTTCAGAGAAACAATCACTGGAGGATATAAAAATCAATAATGAGATTTTACTTTTTGGAGATTGCTGGTATACTTTGAGATTGCAAATTTAGTACTCTAATAAGAAGAAAATTGAATCAGCAAGCATAGGATTTTTGTTTTATAATAACATTTTTAGACACTGGTGTTCCAGAGATGCACTTCATATTAGGACACACATACACACACACACATGCACAGCATTTTATGGTCAAATAAGTTTAAGAAAGGGCATTAAACAGAATTTTTTATCATAGGACTTGTCTAACCTTCCATTATTGTAAAAATCATAGAAAAGAGGTAGTAGCCTGTGTTTCTCAAACTTATGAGAAGGCAGAACATGCTTTATGGAAGATTTGTTGAAATTTCATTGAAATAAAAGTAGTTAACAAAACACAATGTAGGAAAGCTCTGGAATAATTTTATATTAAGATGAAGGGGGTAAAAGGTGAATACATTAATAGAAGATGGCAGTCCTTATACCTGGTGGGAGTGCCATGAATACTAAAAGGCATAGATGACAAATGCGGACATAAATGAATAGTGACAGTAGATTAGAATTAAATGTAGGTTGTAATATTGTATTGGTCTCTCACCCATTCATCTATGTTAAGAGTATCTGGGATGAGAAAGAGTTTATTACATGGAAAAATACAAATTTCTTCTCTCTTTTCTAATTATTTTTGATGAAATGTTTGGGGACACTTTATAATGTCAAATTTTGTCTCCAACTTGCCATGTTTTCTGAACTATAATTCTCAGTAGCTATGTGCTTGGTGTCTTGAGTTCTGATTTGAAGGAGAAGACTAATTTTCTCTTCACAATATTCTTTTAAAATATGCTAAGTGTAGACTTTTCTACATAGACATTGATTAACCACGTGAACATGATCAAGTGCAGTAATATAAGCATTTCATTGATTTTTTTAAAGCTAAATCTTGATAATGTAACTACCTAGTCTTAGATGGTATTTGTCTCACCTTAGTACATCTCCAAGATTCCTTGACATCAGAAATTTTCCAGATATAAATGTTGATGGCCTTTCCTCTTAATTAAAGCGAATACAGGGGAGAGAATTTCTGTACAAGGTTGTGTAGAAATTCAATAAGTCACAGAGTTAGACTTTCTGCCCTTGACTCACTATCTAGCTTTTTTTAAGGAAGCCTGTGAACAATGTGCCAGAAAAGTGATAAAATACATTATTCCAGAGCTGTGTTCTCAGAGAAAAAGACAGTGATCACCACATGATATAATAGAGTGTCCTGTTTAGGGCACTTAAGTTCAGAAGGATGAAGACAAGTGAGGATATAAATGATGGTCAAAGAATGACTAAGGACATGCAGGGATTTATTGCCAGGAAATATTAGGTCAGCCAAATACTGCTGCTGCGCTAAGTGCCATATGTTGACTCACTGCCAAAAGCATTTACCTTGGAGGTAAGACATCAAGATGTTGCCTGACTTTAGCAATGAGGGATTTACACAACAGAAAAACTGGAAGATGATATGAAAAGAGGCTTTTATATACAATTCTTTAAATACTTGAATTATATAAAATATTAGAAGAGCTTCTAACATAAGATTTTTTGTTACTTTTTAAGTGAAGTTAAAATTCACATAACAAAATCAACCACTTTAAAGCACCCAACTCTGGCATTAAGTACACTCATGATGCTGTGTGAACATCACCCTCTTTTAATTCAAAATCATTTTTCATCACCTCCAAGCAGATTTATTTTAATTAAATGTTCATTTTGAGATCATGATGGATTGATGTTTTTTACAAGGTTGCAACATCAGTGGAGGAAGCCTTTTCAACAAATGGTGCTGAAGCATTGAACAACAATAGACATTATATCATATCAATATTACATCTAGAAAAATTAAATCAAAATTGATCATGGATGTAAGTGTCAAAAATTATAAAGCTTAGAAAAATGTAAAAGAAAATATTTAGGATCTAAGACTTAATATAAAATTCTTAGTCTTGATATAAAAAGCATGATCCATAAGAGGAAAAGTTGATAAATTAGACCTTACCAAAATGGAAATTTTTTTCTATTTTAAAGCCTATGTGAAGACAGTGAAAAGACAAGCTACAGATGGAAGGAAATAGTTGAAAACCACACATCTGCCAAATTACTGGTGCCTTAAAACATGTTTAGAACTTTGAAAAATGTCATTTGCAAGAGCTTCATACTATATAAATCCATTTATATAGTGTCCTTAAAATGGCAAAATTATAAAAATAGAGGGCAGTTTATTGAGGAATGGATAGGAAATGGTTGAGACCAAGCAACATGAATGATCTTTGTGTTCATGGAAACTTAAGCATTTTGGAAGTTATACAGTTTTCCTCATTGGAAAATTGTGTTACTGTTTTATAAAATTGTTACTTTTCAGGGAAACTAGGCAAAGGTTATATAAGATTTGTCTAAATTATTTCCCAAAATGCATGTAAATCTACCATTAGTAAAAATTTCAATTAAAAATATGGAATTTTTTTTCTTTTTTTTCACATGCACCATCACCTCAGTCCCTTGTGCTCTTTCTGCCCTCATCCTCGTCTTTGCCCTCCACTCCTTTCCCTCCCCCTCCATGGTCCCTTTGGTTTATCTTTGACTTTTTGGTCTTGTTGAGTTTTTTGTTTGCTTTTGGTTATAATTGCCCAATTCCTTGAGCTTATTTTTCTTCTTCTTTTTTGTTGTTGTACTTGTTGCTCTTTCATATTCCTCCTAATAGTGAAGCCATCTGATATTTTTCTCTTGCCTTCTGACTTGTTTCACTGAGTATAATTCCTTCTAGCTCCATCCATGTTTCTATAAATGGCCCTAGTTTCTCATATTTTATTGCTGAATAATATTCCATTGCATACATGTACCACACATTCTTGATCCAGTCATCTATTTTTGGGCATTTGGGTTGTTTCCAGGTCTTACCAATTACAAATAGTGCTGCGATAAACATAGGAGTACAGGTGCTCTTTAGGATCAGTGTTTTTGTGTCCTTTGGGTAGATTCCTAGGAGTGGGATTGCTGCATCATATGGTAGTTCCAGTTCTAGTAGACTGAGGAACCGCCATACGGCCTTCCTTAATGGTTGGATTAGCTTGCATTCCCACCAGCAGTGTACCAGGGTTCCTTTTTCTCCACATCCTTGCCAGCATTTGACATTGTTGGTTTTTTCAATGTGTGCCATTCTTACAGGTGTAAGGTGGTACCTCATTGTGGTCTTGATTTGCATTTCCCTGATTATGAGGGATGCTGAGCATTTTCTCATGTGTCTGTTGGTATGTGTATGTCCTCTTTGGAGAAGTGTCTTTTAAGTTCTTCTGCTCATTTTTTGATTGGGTTTTTTACTTTATTTTTCTTCAGTCTTATGAGTTTTTGTATATCTTTGTGATCAGACCCTTGTCCATTGTGTGGAGCACAAAGATTTTTTTCCCATTCAGTGGGGTTTCTTTTTGTTCTGTTTAATGTTTCCT